>JBBPLJ010000230.1:3751-17120 GCA_038089715.1 Veloporphyrellus conicus
GTACGAGGCTCGAAGAACATCAAGGTGATTGTGGAAAAGGCAGACGAGCGAGCCGAGACTAACGGCGCCAGCGAGTGAGAATCTGAACTTCGAGTGAGTTGTGGGCAAATCGAAGACGATCCTGATCGTTGCGTAATGCCGAGGACAACTTCCAGCGCTTGTGCCCCTCCCGACAACTATGTAGTAACGGACGCGGTGCGAGACGCAGTGAATCAGACAACCATGATGCAGCGTGTTGCCAGCTCTTCAGTTCTGAGGAGCAAGTTGCACCCACTGGTGCCAACCAATATTTGGTACTGTTCTCAGTGACCAGGAGTTCAATTAGGACTCAGAAATCCCTATAAGGACTAGTACGATGCATCCGTGGGATCCAATTCACTGTACGGTAAGCGATGTATTCATGCACTGGCCTGAGTCTAGAGTCTACATAAGTATGTACATAAGTACTTACCACGAGTCTCTGTCCCTTCAAGTCGCCTTCAAGCCCCGCGGATTATGACAAGATGAAGCAAATGCAGCCGCTTCGATTCCTATGACCTTTTTGTTTCTGACTTCCGAATCACTGAATCACTGTTCCAGAAAAGTTACCTGAAGGCTGAAGCCCATTCAGTCACGACGTGCCACTGCCGCACGGGTTTGTACGACTCGGTGCTCAACGCTCAGGATCAAGGTATGTTCCGTAACGTTCGGAGGACTCGAGGAGGATCCAGTTCTCCCCTCGGACTTGTGCTGCATTTTTATTATTCATGCCGGCACACTTTGATTTGAACTTTTTGATATGAAGAGAGGAATCGGAGCAGGACCCTTGCAAGGAGCAGGTGCTAGTAGTAGATCGACAGTACCGCGTTTGGCGGGCATATACCAGAGCAGGAGTGGGGTCGGTACCGCTACCAACTCAACATTTCCTTGCAGGCGTTGCTCTGCTAGGACTCCTCTAGCATGCTAAATAACCAAGGCAACTGTTGAAACTGCTCAACGCATTTCAGTGTGGCACTCTTGTTTAGTTTCAACGCCACCTCACTTGCTAGCGCCAAAGCTTCTGCTCCCTGATCATCGGTGGTCACTTCTTCCTTGCCCCGATGCCGATTCAAGTCGGCCGCTCACGCTATCGTGATGCTAATCCACTATATTCTTTATCAAAGGAACAAAAGGTTGCATCTCTTGCGAACGAGTGCGGTCCAGACCGTGCCCTTTCCATCAAATAACTATTCCACAGGGATCACATTCAATTATGTCACACGTAGGTGATTCAGCTCGCCACCGTGTTGCAAAACGACGAGCTAGCTGACGCCGCTCCCGTTTTTCCTGCAGGCCCTCATGGTGCACGCAGGCCTCGTGCTACCAGTGTATGAAACCATATAGGGAATGGCTTTCCTGTATAAAGAGGGAGGGCATTAGCTCTTTCGCCCTCACCAAACAGCTCTTCCATCAACTTACTCAGCTCTCCAAACATCCACTCAGCTGCTCAACATGTTCTTCTCCGCTCTCTTTACCGTTTTCACCCTCGTTGCGGTTGCCAACGCACGTGCGATCCAGGTTCGCGACGAATGCTCCACTGGAGCAATCATCTGCTGCGACAGTGCTAATGTCACTGTGAGATACTTCTTCCCTTCTTATTTTCCCCTCGGTGTCTCACTCATCTGTATCTACATAGCCCGACACCATCAGCAAGGGCCTGGAAGCGACCGGCTCTATTTTCCATAAAGAGCCTCTAGACTTCGAAGGAGGCACCTGCAACTCCTGGACCTGGATCGGTTTCTTGGACAGTGGCGCAACGTGCGAACAGGCACCTATCTGCTGTAACCACAACGTCAATGTGAGTCATCCACCGTCTGCTGGTTTTCATTTAGGATTTAAGCGCTGATGACACCCTAACACCCTTCTAGAATGGAGTCGGTGTCGTTTCCTGTTCTCCCTTCCCTATATTGTCTCCCTGAATGCTGAGATTCGATATACATACCGAATTATATATTCGCACCGCGCGTTCTCCAACACTCCTTTCTATCTATCGCTAAATATTGGTTCTCATTCTCATTTGCTTTGGTATTATTTATTGTTCTAACCACTAGGGAGTAGCCTTAGTGGCAGTCAGGTTTGGCGACTTCTGGTAACTCTGCTATCTGTGTGCTTGTCTTGTGGAATGTGAAAAATATGTCGGTGAATATGGTCGAGTGTCTCGGTTTGGGGAGATAGCTGTGTCCGTCACAGAGCATACCAACTACTGACATGCACTCCGGGAAGCGTGTATCGACAATCTTGGCTAAGTACGAGTCAGAGGGGAGCTGCAATGGTAAGCAAAAGTGAAGTGTCAGCGAATATGCTATTTCTAAGCTGCTTGGCTGTAAGGGTCAGACCATCTGCTGCTTAACCGCTACACCAAAAGGCGATGATACTGAGTGATTACCACTCAGTATCCCAGACGGTACGTATGCTGATTATTCGGAACCAGGTAAGCCAGCGTGCTTACACTGGCGAGTTCACAAAGATATATAGAGCCATCGATGATCTATCTTGCGCCATCAAGTTGCCACACGCGCCCCTGCACTGTAGCGTCATGATTGAGTTTCTGGTATAGTAGCAGAGTATACATACATCGCCAACGCGAACAATATGAAACATGTTGGTTTAACGTCTCTGCAAAGCCAATGTCATAATCCAGCAGAGCAAAGATGTCATAGCAGCATTTGATAACGGTATAACAATGTACATAAGCAATAATGTCCTCGGAACCAATTTACAGGGTCCCCTTCAAGAAAGAAAGAATGAAATGGAATGAACTATATATAATATTCCGAGCCCATCCCATCCGGCGATATCATTGAACGTTTCCGTTCCCTACTACCCACACCAAATGGGCATCATTCTGTTTATATGTGTATATGTTCCTGGGAAGAACGGAATAAGTCAACGTGTCGTGCATGTCACATGCCCGCAAGTGTGTTAGACATACGACACGATCGAATATCCACGACTGCACCAGAAGCTGCGTAATGCTACTTTGAGCACGTCTACGAAAGCGGCAGCGTAGTACGAACGAACCTGACACCGATACATCGTTTTTGGGGCCCGGGGTATTTAATATGATACTCGGACTTGCGGCATTATCTGATCCAATTCAACACACTTAATCCCTTGAGGAGTTACTTACTTACTATGTAAGTTGTGTCGCTTTTGATACCAGTGCGAAAAGAGTTACCTGTGATCGGCGACATGTGTAAAACATTGTGCGGGAAAGTCGACGAGCAGGTAGTTGCAGCGAGTGGACCGGACTTGCACGCTAGGACCAGATGGCAAATGACATAAGCATCGGACCCCGGCAAGCCCAGAATATGTACTGGTCGGATCGAACACTGTCTATGATATGCATGGACACCGTGTGCGACGAATCGAGTGGAGAGGGACAAGGAGTGGCTGCGAGCTACAGGAAGGGGCGGACGACGAAGAATGTCGAGCGCACGAGGGCGTCAACGATACTGCCGCCAGGACAACAGCAAGCAAGCCTGAGAATACAAGCACACCAAGGGGTTCAGAGCGCACCTTACAGGAAATCAAGATGCACGAGGAAGGACTGATGAGGTTGGGGAAAGGGCGAACTGGGATGTGGGATGCAACAGATAACGCGAACGCATCAGGCGCGCGTCACGCGACGACACGGACGCAGAGGATGAGCCCATCGAGAGACCGATGAGAGACCCTGGGAGCACTACTGATGTCGGCGCCCGTCATCCAGATGAACCCAGGCGACCACGAGCCTGAGGGGGCAGCGAGCCGAGGTCCGAAGTGGACGTCTCGAGCGCACGAGATGGAAAATTGTGGTCGACGGGAGCAAGTCTAATGCGTTGAGAGGTAGCCAGAAGATGGAGGTCGTCAGAGAATCACACTAACTCGGGAAGCCCTATAAGCACCGGATAAGATGGTAGGCAGACACACACGTTGCGGGCTGGTGAGCAATAAGTCGAGCTGTGTGACTTTGCTGGCATTGAGGTCGACCCAGAGGGGGGGACCGATGTCAAGTGGATCGGATGCGTCTCGCACGGACGCGCAGACGCAGAAGTCGAATACGAAGTCGGAGGGAAGTGCCCAGACGCGAGAATGGATGGAGATAGCACGACGATGCAGCGAAAAGTCGGTCAGAGGGTGAGAGAGGGAGCACGAGAGCGCACAGGCGACCGACGACGAAAACCAACACACCTCAATAGATGATGAAGACGTACAGGGACCACTTCAGGAAACCAGTCGCGGATACGCCTGGACGACCAGAAAACATTCTGAGCGAGTACGACCACCAGAGAGTCGAACTTGACACTCGAGACGAAGGACTTACCGGCAGCAGCACAACGATGTCAGGAGCATGGGAGAGTGTCGGAGATCTTCAGAATCAACCAAATAACCTATGGAACAGGTCAGAACACGAGCGCGAACGGTCAGAGCGAAAAAATCAGCCCAACTCATCTACAGGAACTTAACCGATTGGAAACACGGACTTACCAATAGGCCATCACACTGACTAGAAGTGCCATAAAGGCGATGCTGCAGGACACCTTGGGAGACGTCGAACGCGAATCGGAGCGCGAGAATGATGGGAACGACTTCATTGTGGGTGAGAAACAATGCAGTGTGGAGCAGTGCGTACTGCGAGTCGAAACGCCTCGAAATGCTGAACTTGAAGTTATTAGTTGAGGACAGGCAGAGTCAGTATGAGCGGTATAAGTGGACAATGAACAACGTACTTAAGCCATCGAAGGCAAATCGGGTGAAACAGCCTGAGGGACGTGAGATACGTTCCAGGTTCGGAGGAGCAGCTGTAGGTTGACCTTGGAGTCTAGTCACATTACTAGTAGTAACTGTGGCACCATGCGAGAACATGACAGTGCCGTGTAGCCGATCGAAGCAGGCTGCGCAAACAGACAGTCTGCATCGCTAGAGCGCTTCTTGGACGCATCGGACGCCGACATTCATCACTTTCACGTTACAATCCACTGCAAATGTCGCATACAGGTATTACCTTCCTTTCTTCGAGTCCATTACGCAAATCTGAGTCTGGTACTATTCATCTAAAAGTTGGGACTAGTTAAGCGAGCGAAAACGCTGCGTTTTTGGTACCATAAACAGCTAGTTCAAGTCTCATGCTTGCGTCCACCAATCAAAATTTTTCGATAGGGCTTTCAGAAAGTCGTCAAGCGATAACGTTACTCGACTGCCTTTCAGATGTTTCGTGAGAGTTCAGTTTGTAATGTAACACGAGAGAAACCTTCCTAGCCATTTCGTGCGGTCTAATTGGCTGACAAAACTCATGCCTGTTTCAAAGCATCGTTAAGTGGGTCTATTATACACTCAACTGTTCCACTGAGAGGTCCACTGACGCCGCTTCCGCGTTTTCTGCGGCTTTGGGATCATGCACACAGGTCTCACTATGCATTCAACATTCCTTTCCAGATGTTTCTCTGCTAGGACTCTTCTAGTATGCTAAATAACCAAGGCAACAAAACTGTTGCACGCATTTCAGTGTGGCACTCTTGTTTAGTTTCAACGCCACTGCAGTTGCTAGCACTAAAGCTTCTGTGCCCTGATCATCACTTCTTCCTTCCAATGCCGATTCAAGTTCGTCGCTCACGTTATTGTGATGCTAATATACTAAATTCTCCGTCGAAGAAACAAAAAGGGCACATCCCTTGCGAATGAGTGCGGTCCAGACCGTACCCTATCCATCAAATTACTGTTCCACAGGGATAACATTCAATTATGACATCTGTAGTGATCCAGCTCGCCACCATGAGCTGCAGAACAACGAGCTGGGTGACGCCGCTCCCGTTTTTCCTGCAGGTCCGTCATGATGCACGCAGGCCTCGTGCTACAAGCGTATGAAACCATATAGGGAACCGCATTCCTGTATAAAAGGGGGAGGGCATCAGCTCTTTTGTCTTCACCAAACAACTCTCCCATCGACTTACTCAGCTCTCCAAACACCCATTCACCTACTAAACATGTTCTTCTCCACTCTCTTTACCGTTGTCGCCCTCGTTGCGGTCGCCAACGCCCGTGCGATCGGGGTTCCAGACGACGAATGCTCCACTGGAGTAATCTACTGCTGTAACGATGGTGGTGTCGATGTGAGACACTTTCCCTTCTTATTTTCCCCTCGGTGTTTCACTCATCCATGTATACATAGCCCAGCACCCTCAGCAAGGGCCTGGAAGCGACTGGCACTATTTTCCATGAACACCCTCTGACCTTCGAAGGAGGCACCTGCAACTCCTGGACCTGGATCGGTTTTTTGGACAGTGGCGCAACGTGCGACCAGGAACCTATGTGCTGCAATGACAACGTCAATGTGAGCCATCCACCGTCTGCTGGTTCTCCATTTGAAATTTGAGCGCTGATGACCTTGACTCTCTTCCAGACTGCAGTCGGCGAAGTCACCTGTTCCCCCTTCCCTATCTTGTCTCCCTGAAGGCCAAGATTTGATATACATACCGAATTATTTATATACACGCTGCGCACGTTCGCCGAGTCAAACGCTCTCCTTTCTATCTATTGCTAAATATTGGCTCTCGTTCTCCTTCGTTGCTGGGAGACTTGTTCTTATTTTCGTTGAACCACTACGAAGTGACCCTAGTGACAGTCGGGTTTGGGGACTCTGGTAACTGTGTTATCTGTGTGCCTGTCTTGTACGCGACGTATGCCCACCACTGCTATATATTCCCAAAGCCGTGCATCATCCATCGAGTAAAAGTCGGAAAAGGAGCTGGGAACATGGCATTCGTGAGCTGCTTAGCAAGATCTATCAGGAAGATCTCAGCATTTATCTTTTACTGAGTCACCCACACGCACGCCCATACACATCCATCTTAAGCATGATCATCAGTGCGTTAGTTTAATCTCTTTGCAAAATTAACTTCTGTGGGTCAGGCAGTGGTTGTGTCCGTCTGACGCCACTCGGTTACCACAGAACCAACCTAATTGCTCACGAGACGAGCTATGCAACAATTTTCACTTTCCCATAGGCATTTTGGATGTCGGGTCGAGATTTTTTTTCGGCTATAACATTTGGTATTGTAATTATGTTATCTTAACAAAGCTGCCGATGCCGCATTTTTCGGTTATTTTTTGGGTGCGGCCAAATTTTTGAGGACCGAAATCCAAGGATCTTTTTTTTTTTTTTTTGAATATTATCCTCGTGTCAATCCGTTCGCTAGGTGTCTAGTATGTCGTCTACAAATTTTAATGATGTTGTGGTGTGTTAACATCCAATGACTAGATTTGTCGTGTCTGCCTGTCCGCAACTGTAGGACCGCCAAACTTGATCCAAACGATAACGTTACATACAGCGTTGCAGACCTTGAAGACCACACTCTGGCTATGCTCATACCTCGCGGCGCCGCGGATGCAGCTAGATGTCCGCACCAGCGTGACGAGAACAACAGTGTAAGCCATTGACCCTGCAACCAGTATGATTGTGGAGCCGATTACCTGGACATACTAGCGTCTTCGTTTGGTAATTCACTCAACAAACACAAGACGGAAATTGTCGCTTACACCCCCCATCAACGTCAGCCCAACGCCGATCTGCAAAGTACGTTATGTTTGACAACTCTACCACCGGCTATGCGAGAGCGCGATTGGACGACTGCCTAATTCCCGAGGGTGAAAAGAAACCATATACCTTTATGGGCATTTAAACCAAGCTATACCCAATATAAAAACCGAAACGTTTCTTGACCGCCAGTCTGATATACGGATCCGGGCCGCCTCAGCGTGTACCGAGCCCGCTGAGTTTACGATGTTTGATCTGAATAGAACATCATTGACGCTTCCATAATATAGGAAACAACTTTTCTGTATAAAGAAGGGGAGGAGCACCAGCCCTTTCGTCCTCACCAAACAGCTCTGGAATCCATCAGCTCACTCAGCTCTCCAAACATCTGCTCAACTGCTCAACATGTTCTTCTCTACTCTCTTTACCGTTGTCACCCTCGTTGCGGTTGCTAACGCACGTGCGATCCAGGTTCGCGACGAATGCTCCAATGGAGAAATCATCTGCTGCAACAGTGCTAATGTCACTGTGAGATACTTCTTCCCTTCCTTTTTTCCCCTCGGTGTCTCACTCATCCGTGTCTACATAGCCCGACACCATCAGCAAGGGCCTGGAAGCGACTGGCACTATTTTCCATGAACAGCCTCTGACCTTCGAAGGAGGCACCTGCACCGCCTGGACCTGGACCGGTTTCTCGGACAGTGGCGCAACGTGCGACCAGGAACCTGTGTGCTGTCAGAGCCACGTCAATGTGAGCCATCCACTGTCTACTGGTTGAATTTGAACGCTGATGACACCCAAACACCCTTCTAGAATGGAGTCGGCGTCGTTTCCTGCTCCCCCTACCCTATCCTCTCCCTAAAGGCCGAGATTTGACATATATACCGAATGACTTATATATACTGCCCGCGTTCGCAGAGTTAAACGCCCTCCTGTCTGTCTATTGATAAATACTGGCTCTCGCTCTCTTTCGTTGTTGGGAGACTTGTTCTAATCTCTCGTTGAACCACTAGGAAGTGACCCTAGTGGTGGTCGGGCTTGGAGACCCTGTCTGTGTGCCTGTCTTGTACGTGACGCGTATCCACCACTGCTATACACCCTGAAAGTCGTGCATCAATCATTGAGTAAAAAGTCGGAAAAGGAGGTGGGAACATGGCATTCCTAAGCTGCTTAGCAAGATCTATCGGGAAGATCCCATTATTTATCTCGTATCAGGTCACCCACACATCCATCTCAAGCATGATCATCAGCACGTCGCTTTAATTTCTTTGCAAAACCAACATCATCATGCATACCCGACGACACTCACCACCCAGCAGAAGAACCACGACAGCGCAGCATTCGACAACGATACAACAAAAGCCAATACAGAGCAAAAAGTCTTACAACAAGAGTCCCCTTGAATAACATAACTTTTTTTTTAAAAAAAAAAAAGAAAGATGATAACCATGGGAGATCCACATCAACATCACATTCCGAACCGGTCCCATCCGACGATATGCATAAAACGTTTTTGTTCTTTCCTTCTAGATATTTGGTCCCCCCCTCCCCCCCACTTACACCGATGGGGATGGTCAGCCAAATGTCGCGCCTGGCGCGAGCTGACGAACGGGCATACCCCGCCCATCATAATTGGTCAAATACACCTGCAAACGAAAGAGAAAGCATAAACACATCCGTGCCAACCCTCTGGGGATCAGACACCCAGACATGGTCATCGCTCACCTTATTCCCCCACCATTTCTGTATGGTGTTCGCACCGATCTGCAATCGGTCAAGATCAGTCGGTCAGGGGCCAATGAAATGCACAAATTCTCACCGTGCCGCTTCGGGGATATTGCAGGCTGCGTAATCGACATCAATCTCCTGCAGCAGTGAAGTGACAGAGAAGCAACGTACGTAAAGAAGATGGTTATCACCGACAGCGCCAAACCGGAATCGAGTGCGGCCGACAGTACATCTAGCGGTGCATGAGCAATCAAACCCATGAGAGGTGATATTTTTTTGAAAAAAGTAGTCCTTACAATTGTACTTTGCCCACCAAGCAAAATATCGTCTGCAAACAACACCCGTTAGAAAGAGACAACGAAACGTCATGCCCTACAAACCTTCGAATAAAAAACTGAAAGATGAATCCAACGAGCCTTTGCATAGACATGTCAGTGTCTGCAAGATAAGCACGGCAAAGAGGACGTACGCCCAGGGCACAAAATTTAGTGCCGTTGCTGGCGGGATGAGATATGTCCCATTAAATACGACAGGGCTATTTTTAAAAAGGCGTGGATGAGGAATGAATCGACAGTATTTCTTCACGGAGAAATCTTACAAACTATCACCAGGGTCAGTATCGACCGTTGTCCAGCAAGTAGACACCACCTACTTTATATATCGCAAAAAGCTATTCGGCCATTTTTTCATCAGTAACCAGGGGATGATGGGTGCAACGGCGCCGATGACAAAGAAATACAAGAGCGCTACGGGTCGGTCAGTCAATACCTGACTTTGGGAGAAAGAAAAGGGTATTACCGCTATATCAATAATCAACCATCCATCCATGAGCGAGATACTGATGTCAACGTACTTGTACAACTGGCCAGCAGAAAACAAGTTTTTCGGTCCGACAACACCTAATGCAATCCATTCAGTGGTCAGAAGATGATCTGTACCGCCCAGCACACGTACCCCATATTACAGATGCCGTCGCAAATACTTGCGTACTCGGACAAACAAATCTGCAGGATCTCAGCTAAATTATGCAACTCGACATAGACCCATCACCCACCCGTCCTTCTGGTTACTCGTGCATATATCCCTGACCAGAACAGGATCAGCCTCGCGTCATGCAAACCACGTGTGTTAGGCTTACGGAACATGATTAAACATCCATAATTGCACCAGAAGCTGCGTAGTACCAGCGATAATCGCACACAGGATCTGTGGCACCTTGAGTACGTCGGCAGAGACAGCAGCGCAGTCAGTACGAACCTGACACCAAAACATTGTTCGTGGGGGTATTTTCATATAATGCCCCAGCTTAAAGTCGGCTGTAAACGTCAGTGCTTGTGCCATCGTCTATCAAGTCAATTCAGCGCCGGCCACCCCTCGAGACACGATGGCATTGACTCACAATGTATCCAAACGTCTTGAAGAGCATCATGGCGATAGGGCGCCCGGGTAGTGCGTAGCTTCGCCCAGCCAAATCAGAAAGAAGACTAGGCAAGAAAAGGAAATCGCCTACCCGATGATAAGCTCCGTGATGACGCTACGAAGGTGATCAGATCACATCAATCAGAACCGTAGAAAAACCTACTTGAGTCCGACTTGCTGATTGGTGATCGCTTGGATCATCCCGCACGGAATGACATACGTGAACGCTTTGCACATCGGTCGCGTCAGCGGTGGTGGGCAGTGCTTATGAAAACGGGGAACTTACCTATAAGGAGGGCGATCACAAAGGCCCATACAGGCATCTGGGAATGCCACAATTCGATGCTCAGGACACCCAACGTGAACATGATGGCAAATAACACGAGATACCACCAGTCAGGGACTAGAGACGCGCGCAAGTGGTGAGCATGACAAAAACTCGGAGACGTTCGACACTACCTTGCGGGTACACACTCATGAGGCGAGCATGGACGTCAGGCTCTTCTCTCAGCGATCGTCGACTTTGCTGAATAATCTGCTTTCGGAAGTGAAGAAAGGTGTGGACGAGAGTGGCTAGAACGCTGTTCATACCAGTCTCCTTGCATGAAACAAAAATAAAATCACCTGTGATTGTAGCAAACGACAAGCTAGATGGGAAGTTTGATCAAGTATATCAGCCCATCACAGGATAGACGTACCCATATGAGATAGCAAAGCTCGTCCTAGAGGTGTTCGGGTCAAGACCTCCCTTGAACTCCAGAAAACAATACCACGCACGTCATGAATAATGGACTGTAGGATTGGTACCCATCTACGTTGAACACGATATCCGGCGTCAGAACGCGGCTCACATTGTACTGCCGCATCTGGTTATCAAACACATTCCGCGATTGAATGCTGCCCATACATTTCAGCACATGCGCTATCGTCGGGTGATTATCAACCATACTCACGGCATATACAACGATTTCCAGGTGTTCGTAAACTAACCGAAAGATGTGAGCAACCGTGTTCCGCATACGTTTGAAAAAAACACGGACGTAGAGTATAGGCGTCAGGATCCCTGCATGATAGATTAGTATGAACGGATAGCGACGTCTAGCTTCTTACGACTCACAGTAAAACACGATAAATCCAATGAGAATGTTGACCGCGGCCCACCCTAATCACGGACGTAAGTAAAGTGTCTAACCACATCCTCGAAAGATCATACAGGGCGTAGCAAGCGGTGAGCCAATGTACCTAATATGGAAATCATCAATCCCTATCGAACCGAGCAACATCGAGGGACACGCACGCAATCTGGCTCCAATCAAACGTTAGGACAGACATACCCTATGTCACCCATTCATCTGTATCAACGCTGGTTCATTCATAAAACACACTTACCATCCCATGAACATAACTTGGCGCCGTCCACATCAATGAACAGAAAGGGACAGAAAAAAAGCAACTCACCCGAATAATTGCGCAACGACTTTCAAGCCGACTTGAGCCTCCCATTCGGTCAACCGAAAAGAACTGCATGCACTCACCCGCATTTTTGGGCCATATCCAAGTGACCCACGAGAAATACGACAGTGCCTGGACTAAACCAAAAGCAGTGTTCATAATCGCGAACAAAGACGATTCCAGTGGGGGACAACATACACAAATACCCAGGGAAGAAGTCTGCGTACCACCGATTTAGTGCCATCTCCGACGGGCCGCCGCACCCAAGGAAGAGAAAAACTCACACCATAGATACGATGCTACGAATGCATACAAAAAGAAGCGCTCTCGGCTCATGCCACCCAGCCGACCCGTCCCCGCGTATTGTTGCGAGTGGAGCGTGTTGAACAAGGCGCAGGTCACGAGCGTACTGGGCCAAATCATGCTCGGAGGGGTCACAAGAAACCGTCGGGCAATTCCTCCTGCCGAAAAGCCGATCAACTGGGTAGAAACGACCAGGAACCATTGATCTGAATGTGTCATAAAAAAAAAAGGGGCGCAAACGCCATTCGTCAGTCAAGGGATAGCCCCAGGGAGCGAAACGCGCGGACAAGCAAAGCTATAACGTTGGTTATAATACACCCTCTGCACCGCGATAATATCGGTCTAAATTTGGATCAATGGAAGCGCAACGTGCGTTCACGTGGACACGTACCGCGTAAGCCGACTGCGACCCAACGGTAGCCATGATCTGTGATGGACGTAAACACACGCAACGGGACGGTCCAGACAGGGCCCACCGTTATCAACGCATGTTCCTTGATGGTGAACGGACCTGGATTCAGCGAGATGCCGAATATTCGTTTTCGAGGCATGTAAGACGCCCAGATGGTCCCGAGCGGGTACGCAATGAGCTGTGCGACGATGCTGACGATGGGGACGGAGGGATAGCGAAAGAAGAGGAATTGGTTGACGCCGGCAATGATCACCGACCAGGCGATACCGAGGACCCAGGTCCGTATCGTCAGCACGGGTATCGATGGATCATCGGTGTTGGCTACCGCAGAGCGCACTTCGGGATAGGGCGAATCGTCATCGAACTCGGCGCTTTGGTTGGGGTCGAAGTTGGGGTCGGTATAATCGGAGGTGGAGTCCTGTAGATAATCAGAGCCACGCCCAAAAAACGAAATGTGTTGGACCACGCACGGAAATGTAGGATGCTGTGCGTTGGTGGATCGTATAGGCTGAGCAAGACTA
>JBBPLJ010000230.1:21143-32918 GCA_038089715.1 Veloporphyrellus conicus
TTCGGTGCGTCCGCTCCGCCTTCCGCCGCGATCCAGCTCGTAACATGATGCGCTCCACGCGTGCGATAGACTTCACAAGCGCGTGCTCGACCACCTCGGCGTCTCACGCGTCGCCGTGGCCATCGGCGGCTCCATGGGCGGCATGGCCGTCCTCGAGTGGCCGCTGTGCAGTCCCCCGGGATACGTCCGCCACATTGTCCCCCTCGCAACGTCGGCGCGGCACTCGGCGTGGTGCATCAGCTGGGGTGAGACCCAGCGCCAGTGCATCTACAGCGACCCCGCGTACGAAGACGGGTACTACGTCGCACAGCCGTCCTCGGGCCTCGCTGCAGCGCGCATGGCGGCGTTACTCACCTACCGCTCGCGCGATTCGTTCGAGAGCAGGTTCGGGCGGCGTCCGCAGGTCGCGCCTGCGTCTCTGGGTTCCCGCCCCCCGACGACCGCGCCTGTCGCACTCTCAGCGGCAGACCAAGCTCTTACAGCCCACAACGAAGGCCACCAGCGTGCGTCCCGTTCACACTCCCAAGCACAGTCGCCCTCGCACTCTCCCACGTCCTCCGAGCACGACATCCCCGCGTCCCCCACACCGCCGCCCGTGTTCTCAGCCCAGTCTTACCTCCGCTACCAGGGCGCCAAGTTCGTCGCCCGGTTCGACGCCAACTGCTACATCCATATCACACGCAAAATGGACACGCACGACCTCGCACGGGGACGTACCACTTCCAGCAACGGCACCGGCCCAGAGGCATCCCTCGAAGCCCAATCCGCCGCCCTCGCCACCATCCTCGCCACCCTCCCCCCCCGCGCACTCATCATTAGCGTCGAAACAGACGGCCTCTTCACGCCCACCGAACAGCGCCAGCTAGCGACCCACATTCCCGGCGCAGAACTCGTCGTCATTCCCTCCCCCGACGGACACGACGGGTTCCTCCTCGAATTCGAGCAGATCAACGGCCACGTCCTCCGCTTTTTGAAGCGCGAATTTCCGGCGTATTATGAGGGGGATAGCGAGGAAGGCGGCAGGGAAGGCGCGTTGGGAGACTTTTCGGTCACGAAGACAAGCATGTGCGGCGAGGCGGAGGCGGATGTGACGAGGTGGTAGAATCACAGCGCAGGATCCATACCTGATATGCCGTTTTTTTTTAAAAAAAAAAAAAATGGAGATCTATATAACATCTCTAACTTATGTAGAACATTATTGCATGACGCACGTAACGGTTAACCTCGTTTTATGTATAGATAATACCATCCAACTGGTAATACATGATGATCCTTGTCTTTCAAAGCTCGAAGCTTGCCATGATGGACTTGGAGTCGCTCGATCCCCGTTTACACGAAAGCAGTCATCCAAAAACGGTTCGTCCGCGCCAGTTCCACGATTACATCGAGTATCATATACATAGCCGATACAGTAGACATTGATCAAGGGAGGGAGAGGGAAACCAGGAAGAACGACACTGAGAGGGAGCGTGAGGATCAAGTAGGTGTTAAACGAAGGAGAGTCGTTGTGGATGTCGCATGAGCGAAGACGAGTAGATCAAGATCCAGAGTGGGTATTAACAAGCAAGACGAGGGCAAAAAGAAAAATGCAAATGCAAAGATGGAGAACCAAGCACCAAGCAGACCGCAGGCACGGCAACGAGACCGAAATATACTCGGACATGACGCATCGAGGGGTGGCATCTTCGATCAGAACCGCCTCGAGCCACCGCCCACCAATCCCTCGATCGAGTGATGTTCAAGTTCGTTCCTCGCCTTGAGAATCGACGCATGCATCTCCTTCATCGCATTACCCAACTTCACACCAAACCGACTCAAAATGTCCCTTTGCCACGCGTCATACTTGGCGTTCACGCGTGCTTGCACCTGTTCGTAATCGACCACGCATACGCCAAAACTGCGCTGCGTCTCCGAGGTGTCAAACGTCGATCGCGCCTTTTTGATTTCGGTGAGGAGCTGTTGCCAGTGTGCGAGCGAGTCACCGAGTCGGTTGAAGACGTATTCTGCCTCGAGGTCCCAGAGAGATTGGAATTGCAGCCATTTGGCGACGTAATCTTTCAGTTGCTGAACCTTGAGCTCGACGAGGGCGAATGGCCGTTCCAGGGTGTTGTCAGAAAAGTGTGTCAGCTATCCGGGAGCATAGCATCAGCGAGAGTGGTAAGCGCAGACAGTACGGTTCACCCACCAGCGACGTATAAGTCGTTTCAGAAGTGAGATTCCGTTGCATTTGCAAGCCGATCTCGTATCTCGAACTTTGGATGCGACATAATCTACAAATGACGCCTACCCGAGGGTTAGTATAGTCAACATAACCGGCACAATTGAGGCTTACCGAGCCAATCATGCAGTTGTTTGATCCACGTTGAACGAGCATATTCTATTGGAGGGTCGAGGAAGATGACTTGGTTCTGTATCCGAATTTCGTGCACGATAGGTTTCACGACCATGTTGCCTTCCAGTGTCTGCGGAAGTCCTTCAGCATACCTCCAAAAGTACGATACGAAATCACTCACCTTCTCTTCCCGAGAACCCTTTCCAGCTCGTCGTCTGTTGGTCATGTCACGTTGGAGTACGGGGTCACGACGCGTATCTCCATCGTCCGTCCGGTCAAACTCAGAGCACCAGACTTGAATGATATGTGTGAGACGTTGCAATAGAATACCCTCTATCCGCTTATCCAGTTCGGCTACCCAATGTTCCAAATTGGCATAACCTTCCAAGTTCAGACGATCAATCTGAGTAACAAAGGACCGAAAGATGGATGAGCGTGGCACGTTTCAGTGGAAATGAAAACTCGTACTGCAGCCTGTATCCTGCTCAAGAGGTCCGAGAAGGCTTCGCGGGTATATGCACACGTTGCCAGGTCTTCTACTGCCCGGAGGATGTCCCGGTACAAGTCGATCACATTGTTCGTCTTGTCTTGCAACACCGACACTACGCTCGCAAATTCGCGGACAAATTGGATATGCCTGTTATCTCGCCCATCGGCACCTGACACGAAACGAGCCGTGTCGTATTGATTCACAAAATAGTCCCACCGAATACCCATGCCTGGAGTGCTGATCTAGCAAGTGCGCAAAAGTGACAGAGCTAAAACCATACCTTTTGCAACCATCCTCTGTGCTTCGTTGCGATACTCGGCGACGAGCCATTCGATACCTTGATTGTGCTCCACCAGATCCAACGTTTGTCCGTATGTCCTCACCGTTTCCATAAGCGAAACTGCATGAGGATATACCCGCTTGGCGTCCTTTGCCATATTTGTAATCATGTGCGGGACTTGGAAGTTGAGCCAAAGCAAGTTGCGAACTTCCTTGAACAGGGTGATCGTTTGTGGGTCAAAGTTGACCGCGAGTTGGAACCCGCCACCACGCAATCGTACAATTTCGAATAGTCGTCCGTTGACGGCCATATCCCTTCGGTTGATGTCGTGTAGCCAAGCCTCAAAGACGGGCCGAGTGTCAAGTTTCTTGCGGAAAGCGGTAGATTCGGATTGAAGCTTTTGACCCTCGGCGTACAGTTCCCATCCTTTTCCAAGGACGTCCTCTACACGTTTCATGTAGGTCAAGAGTTGCCGCTCAATTTGCCGGGCCCAGATGATGGCCCCAGCTATTGGTGGAAGGTCACGCATTTGAGACATGTGATACGCTTCCGAGAATCGATACTGAGTTTTAAACTGGCGATGATGTCGGTGGCATAGTTTTAGTCAGAAACACTTAATATTCACCTTATCATGTAAACGCTTGATATCCTCCTTTACAGAATCAATGAGCTGTGTTTGATACTCTTGGATAGCGCCTCGGATCTGGGACAGTGATTAGTTGTATATCCCTCGTAGTTGTGGGAGAATAAAGCCTGCCTTTGGTCGAACGAACAAGGCATTGAACTTGGAGAACACTCTGAACATCTCGTTCGCATTACGTGCCGTGCCTAGCCTATCACGTAGTCTTGCAATAATTTGGTTTTCCACCCTTGCCACGCGTTCGTTATATGCATTTTCAGCAGCGACCCAAATTTCAGTGCCCTCTGCACGAGGGATCAATGCCAAGCGTTCAACCGAGAGCATGAACGCTGACTTACCAATAGAGACATCCAGAACGTCGATCCGCTTCACTACTTCATACGCCTCCTTCACCTCCTCTTCCATGTCCATCCCTCCAACCTCTTTTGTGACACTGCCCAGCCCCTTCGTAGGACCCGTCATTACTGCGAGTTGCTCGTGTTGTTTCCTCCAATCCTTTAGATACCTCGTGCGTTCCTGCAACTTGGCGTGTGCAGAGACCACCTTGATCGGGATGAACTTTTCTGATCGTCTCCTTGTGACCTCACGGGCAACATTCGTAAACTCTTTGATAAGATCGTCCCATGTGCGGAAAATGTTCATCGTTTGGGACAATAATCGATCAAACGTCTCGTATGGTGTGTACGGTAGCCGATGTGATGTTAGTACGCGGAGTAATTGGTCATTGAAATCTCGAGAGATGGCCTCAACAAGAGGAAGCGCACGTCGAATCGGATACGGCGAGAGCTTGAGCTTGCGGTTAATGTGCCCAAATATTAATATAAGCGATTCCTGGATCTTGTCGAGGTCCGTAGCCGAGAGAAGTTCGTTCAACGGAAAGTCTTTCATCAATTGATTGTACTTGTGGACTGATTCGAATATTGATAAGGCGCGGGTTTTACACAAGAGCGTTTACTAGGGGCTCACCAAGATCTGTAGAGCTGTTCAAACCAGTGTCCGCAATGAAACTGACGGTTGCATGGAACCGCTTTGCGTTCCTTAGGCACTCCATGACCATATTCACTTCCTCCGTCCGTAATTGGGCCTCGATCCCCTCCAGCGCTCGCTCCAAGCTCAACCAGAAATTGATTTCTTGCGACGCAGTGCCCGAGGACACGTCACGAGTGAGTTTGGTAACTGCTTGGATAGACTTGATCCATGAGTTCACATGACCGTGTAGGGTGTTGAGAAAGGAGCTGTCGTTGAGAAACTTTGCAGGTATATGTGATATGTTGGGTCTTTGACCCATCGTCTGGGCCTTCAACGCGAGTCAGCTACGATTCAAAACACCTAGGAGAACCACCGGACTTGCTCGACGGCCCGCTGGATGACGGGATGAATGATGAGATGTGTTTCCGGTATCTCAACGTTTTGCTGGAGATGTAAAAGGGATAACTCGAGCTCCGCGAACTTCTTTTTGGTCATAGGTATGCCTATACACGTGTGAGCTGAGCAGAAGTGCATCGACATTATCTACTTTACCCATTTTACTGTCGCCGTCCTTGCCAGCGCCGCGGGCCCCAACAAACGCATCGAACCACGGCTTCACACCGCAACTCACCACAGCATGCAGACCCTCATAAGGCGTCTCCTCGCCCCCAAACATGTTCAGTATATGTAATTGGGTGGCCAGAGGAGTGAGCGGATCCAGGGTCGAACCGCGCTTGATGAGGGCCAGCGAGGTGAGATTTGAATGTGAATAGGTTAGCTGAGAGGCGAGTTGATAGTAGAATCTCGGAGGCGCATCCTCTATTGACCGTCAGATCTGTTCAGGCTAGAGTCAAGTCCACACCTCACCCTCGGTTTCTTCCTTGACTTTGACGACATATATGGTACCCCCACCCTCTGCCGCGAACCTCAGCACCTTCTCCTCAAATTCATCGTCGAAAAGTGACATCAGCTCTTCGGGGGATGCGCCAAGCACCGGAGGCAAAAGTGAGAGGAGGTACGAGCGGAAAAGAGAGACGTCGAACGGAGGTGCGTCCACAGGGCTGTCACTGGGAGGCACGCCATTGGAGGCGGAGCTCGTCAAGGGCGGCGTCGAGCCGTTCCCGTTGGTCGTTGCCATGTTCTGCGGGTGTGTCCGATCGTATCTGCGTCGTTTGGGCGAATAAAGTTGCTCGCGGACGTCGATGTTGGACGCAGCTCCCGTCGCTGCCCTGCGCGATGACGAGCGAATTCAGACGCGTCTGCGAACGCCAGCGCCCTACTTTAGTGGTCAAAACTCCCACGCAGATAAGTCCAAGAAAAGACTTAGCAGAAAAAATCTCACGGGAAATCCCGTCGGCCATTGTCAAGGCAAATGCCTCGATGAACACGAAAAGCGTGCAAACAATGTATACCATAGTGGGTCAATGTCATCCGGAGTAGTATTTTACATAACAAGATGCATATAGAACTTGCCAAAATGTATACAGATCTTCATGGATGTAACGTCAGTTACATTACAGCCGAATGATCCCTTGTAGTAGTGATACGACCAAGAAAGATTGGATCTACACCCCCGACTCTGACATCATCTCCCTCAGACGGCTCTCCTCCATCCGAGGTATGAACTGCACGTCGAAAGGAGCGGCATGTGAGACAACGTTGTCTGTGTAAGCACTCGGGTCGATCAGCGCGTTTGGCCATCCCACAATGCGGAATGACCAAAGCAACAGTGCAATATTGATATAGAGCGAATTGTTCGCCAGGTGCAATCCTGGACAAATTCTATGCCAGATGACGCGTCGGACTTCAGGAATCAGGCTAGAAACAGAACCTACCTTCGGCCGAATCCGTATGGGTAGGACGTCATGTTGTTCCGGAGTTGGCCATCGTCACCAATCCATCGCTGCGGGTCAAATTTATCGGGGTCTGGAAAGGCCACAGGATCATGCGATATAGCCCTTTTGACCAATGTCGCTTCTATGGTTGAGCATAGACGAAGAACAACTAGGATAATTACCAGTGACATCCCAAGACAGTCGTACCCGCAGGAATCCACTGACCCCTCTGTGATGCCGCTGGGTTAACTGGGCTCTTATCGAGCGAATAAGAAACAGCGTACCCAGATTATATCCCGAGTGGCCCGGTGCGCAAATCCTACAGGAAATTAGCGTCAATGATGACGAACATGATTTTGAGCCAATCTGAACAATATTCACCAATAGGTGTAACAGGTCTCCAACGGAGTGCTTCCAATATAAATGCGTGGACTTGAGGAAGCGAACCAGAATCGTTCCAGGTAGGAACTGACGCAGTGTTATCAGACATATACACTATTGGAATGTCAAAACTTACTTCTGTCCTGTCCGATGACCATATCCAGCTCTTCTTGGACTCGTGTCTGGGTTTCTGGATAGCAGGCAGCAGCCAAGATCATATTTGTGATCGCAACCGCACTCTTGTGGCAAATAACATCAATCTAATCGTCAGTGCGATAAACTAAAGGAGACCCACTGCCTCTGACCCGGCGGCAAATAAGTTTCCGCCCAAATAAGCCATCTCGTCGCTCGAAAGTCGATGCACATTGACATTCTCCAATAGTGTCTTCATAAGTGAATCGCCGCCCTGATTCGTTTCCTGCATGACGTCAGTCATAACCTGCTTTGTTTAGTAAATGTATACTTTCCATTTCCGATTTAACACGGCCCATTTGTTCTCTGTAGAGTTGCATCTCAAAGTTGTGATACTCCTTTAACTGCTTTCCATATCCAGGGATGTACTTTAGCAAGGGGATTCGGTCCACGAGAAATGCCCCGGGACGCGTCGCACGCTGGAAGTTTGCCATTACTTGATGGATTCGTACGACCTCTGGGTCATCATTCGATGTCCCAGCCGACTTGCCGTACACCAAGCGCAAAATGACCGATGCAGGGTATCTACAAGACAATTTCAATTCCTTGTCGGTCCTCCGTGATGACATTTTTTGCATTTTCCAGTTGCATTCCTTGGTAGACTATTGTTGCGTTAGGTTGCGGGTGGGTATGCACGGCCCTTCTATACCGTCAGAACCACTCTCCACTGCCCACCAACAAAAAACGCAATCCTCTGGACAGGAGCTCACCAGCGGCGATCGAGCGAGGGCGGTCCACAAGGGCAGCGCCCTCTTTTTCCATGATCTCATTTGCAGCCTAGCTCGTCCGCCGCCGACATATATAAAATCCGAAGAACTTTGAATGTGATCCACAGTCAGTACACGGAATGCGTGGAACAAAACGGAAAATCATACATCCACACACCCGATGACAATGATGACTTGGCTACCCTGGCGCAATGCGACCAGAGGGCCATATTGTGCAACCCAGTCTGCAAGGGCGCGTGCGATGCTGGAAACAAACGAATCAGCTCATCGATTTGGTTATAAACGAAGGTGGTTCATCTCACTTGACGGATGGCGGCGCGTTGACCCAGAACCACCGTGCGGGAGGGCCAGGGGGCAGAGGGATACCATCCTTGGAGGTTAAAGCTGCGCCCGGACCATGGCTCTTATACAGGATAGCTATAGCAGTGGTAGCCAGTGCCACAACCACAAATAAATAATTTACAGAGAGACTTTCGAGGACGCGCAAAGACATTGAGGGGTAAGAAATGTCAAATCTAAGGACTAGGTTGATAAGGGCCAACCTCCGCTGAGCGCTAGTCTGTCACCTGTTGTGCAATTTTACGCGTTAGATCATTTTGTCAAACACGCGTTGGCAAGATTACCCAATGTCCGTGTAATGAGGACGGGCAGCATGCCATTTCGGTAGTAAGTGCCCAGAACAACATATTTGTTTTGTTATCATATTGTTCCGTAATGGTAATAGGGCCCTAGAATTTCTAGAAAGTGGCTTCAACCGATGTCTAAAACATGTCAAAATCCGTTGTGTCAGAATCATGAGTTAGAATTTGAGTGGAGTGTGACTGCGGGTCTGATAATAGTAAGTCCACTGAAGGTACATACCTTGAAGACATACCTGTCAATTGCATATACACCTAATGGCACTCAGATCTAATGGTGTCATTAAGGTAAAGAATACAATCACTGGTCAGCGTTTGAGGGGAGCGTTGAGGGGGATCCTTCCGCTCAACACGACTCTCAACATACTGACCAGTGTGTGGCATTCCATAACTTGAGGACATCTGCTAGAGATCCAATACGAGTGCCATCAGATCCACGGACATGATTTATCAAGACGATCAAGATTGGGATGCTCGCACGAAGTTTCTAAAATGCTATGACGTGTACAACACGGCCAAACAAGCGCAGTAATGGGCCGAATATTCAGTTGAACGTGTCGCTCTACGGCCTTGCACGCTCGCTGCTCATTCACACTCTATCGTCGACTGTCGCGTGCACTGCGGACGGCTCTACTATTTCTTGGTTGGTGAGTGTCATATTCAATCAGAAGCGGACGCGTAACAATATTAGGATCCCACTCTGGCAATCCAATTCCCCAGTAGCATTTCCCATAGTTTTGTACAGTCCGTTTTTGTTCAAACACCTTTTTCGCAACCATGTCTACCAGCTTTCGGGCTAGAAGACCGCCGTCGCCACTCGGTCGAGCAGTCTAGTGACGCAACAGGCCCCAGGCCCTTCTGAAGAGATGTGTGTCTGTGATTAAAAGCGTACTATCAAAATAGAAAATGGATGCCGAACATGCCCTATTCTCTTGGACTCGACCAGATTTGAATGTGTTCTTGAGAAGGATTAGGACGTAGTAACAGACGATGGCTCATCAGAGGCATACCGTCACGGTGATTCATAAAGATTCAACGCCTGAGTACTTACCAGTTACCGCAGAGTCAGCGAATACATAAGTGAGTTCAATGCTAGTAATGGCGCTGCACGCACCACGGTGAGACCCGACCGCCACGAGTCGGGTATTTGCAACATTGTGATGAGCACGCTCGTGGTGGCCCATACATCTAGCCGGAAAACCTGTTTGAATTGTTTACCGACGCTCTTTTATTGAGCAGTAAGTTGGGTTCATTGGATATGCTCAGGACTGATTGGTTGCTGTGAACGAAGACCATGGGGTGGCCTTGTCGCCTTTCAGGTCGTGAAATCATGGAGGCAAGTACTAATCAACAAACTTCCTGGGACCTGTAGGGACCTGGGGAGTCTATACAGGTCCCAGGAAGTTTGCTGATGGTTCCAGAAATAATAAACACGATGGCCTCGAACCAACATCGCAGGCCGTAGCGGGCCGGTGTCTTCATGCCGGTCTGACTAAGAACTAGTATTTTACATACAAGATAGCACGCAGGACTTCCCAAAATGCATACAGATCCACAGACATAACGCCACAACTGATTGATCCTCTAGTGTCATGAACTTCAAGAAGTCCGAGTCATCTACATCACCGACTCCGACATCATCCCCCTCAGACGGCTCTCTTCTATCCGAGGTATGAACTGCACGTCAAAGGGAGCGGCGTGTGAGACAACGCTGTCGCTATAAGCACTCGGGTCGATCGGCGCGTTTGGCCGTTCCACGATGCGGAATGACCAGAGCAATAGCGCGAGATTGATGTATAGCGATTTGTTCGCCAGATGCAACCCTGGGCATACTCTACGTATGGCACGTCAGGCCGTAGAAGTTAGGAATCAGGCTAGAAACGGAATAACCTACCTTCTGCCAAAGCCGTATGGATAAGATGTCATGTCGTTCCGCAGTTGACCATTATCATTAATCCACCGTCGTGGGTCAAATTTATCAGGATCAGGAAAGGCCACAGGATCTTGGGATATAGCCCTTGGTAGTGAATGTCAGTTGCGAGGTTGAACACGGCCGAAGGACAACAAGTAAAATTACCAGTGACATCCCAAGACAGTTGCACCCGCAGGAATCCACTGACCCCTCTGTCATGTCGCTATATTTAACAAAGCTTTCATTGAACGATTGACAAAGAGCGTACCCAAAAGATATCTCGGGTGGCCCGATGCGAAAATCCTACAGGAAAGTTGAGTCAATCGCGAGATCTAGCCACCGTGAACAATATTTACCAATAGGTGTAACAGGTCTCCAACGGAGTGCTTCCAATACAAATGCGTGGACTTGAGGAAGCGAACCAGAATCGTTCCAGGTAGGAACTAACGCAATGTTATTAGACATACACACTATCAGAATGTCAAAACTTACTTCTGTCTTTTCCGATGACCACATCCAGCTCTTCTTGGACTCGTGTCTGGGTTTCTGGATAGCAGGCAGCAGCCAAGATCATATTTGTGATCGCAACCGCACTCTTGTGGTAAATAGCATCAATTCAATCGCCACTGTGATAAACTGAAGGGGACCTACTGTCTCTGACCCGGCAGCAAATAAGTTTCCGCCCAAATAAGCCATCTCGTCGCTCGAAAGTTGATGTACATTGGCATTCTCTAGCAATGTCTTCATGAACGAATCACTACCCTGATTCGTTGCCTGTAGGGGTCGCATACATGACATCAGTCATAACCTGAATTTGTCAAGTGAGTGTACACTTTCCATTTCGGATTCAACACGGCTCATTTGCTCTCTATAGAGTTTTATCTCAAAGTTGTGATATTCCTTCAACTTCTTTCCGTATCCAGGAATGTACTTCAGCAAGGGAATGCGATCGACAAGAAATGTTCCGGGACGCATTGCATGCTGAAAGTTTTTCATTGCTTGATGAATCCGCACAACCTCTATATCGTCATTCGATGTCGGAGCCGACTTTCCATACGCCAAGCGCAAAATGACCGACGCAGCGTACCTAGTACAAAAGTAATTTCTTGTCGGTCGAAGCAAGTTCCTTTCCTCATACTCACCGCTGCACGTGTATCTGATGGTTCTTTGGATCTTTCAGGATATCCATGATTACATCCTTTGCATTTGCCAGTTGCAGTCCCTGATAGACGACCGCTGCTTTGGGTTGAAGATGGGTGTGTACAGCCTTTCTATAACGACGGAACCGCTCGCCACTACGCACGAGCAACATCCGCAATCCTTTGGACATGAGCTCGCCAGCAGCGATCGAATGGGGGCGGTCCACAAGCACAGAGCC
>JBBPLJ010000231.1:0-14160 GCA_038089715.1 Veloporphyrellus conicus
CCTACAAGCAAAACACCATGGTCAGATGACACTGAAAAACGAGCGAGGGCGGGGCCGGGTGCCTACCAGTAGCGTTGACAATACAGACGCGCTCAAGAAACACTGCTTCATCCTCTCGCCGACGGGTGTATCAGGCACCACGTTCGCGTGGGTCGACCGCCGCGAAAGCTGACGCGAGGTCGCCTGCGAGGTTGCCTCGCGCGGACTCGGACTGACAGGACTCCGTTGAGAGGCGGTTGGTGTGCCCTGTTCGGATGGCGGTGAGGAAGGTGGACATGAAGGGGAAGAAACTGCCATCGGCGATGAGTTTGCCCGAGAATCACTCCCGTTGCGGAAATGTGTTTTTGACGATTCGTCCTCCATGACAATCTCCTCCATGGCATCATCGTCAGAGCTCCCTGGGTCGTCGCTCATCTCATCGTCCGAATCCAAGAGGGAGGATGCGCGCGAATGGTTCGTGACTGGGAGTTCCAAGGCCGGCTCGACCTCATCCCGAGGTTCTTCCGAGGGCTCGCGTTCGCGTTCGTCCGAGGAACCAAGGGCAATCACGCGGGCCAACGTCTCTAAAGACGCTAGACCGCCTTGCAACCTACCTTCACTATCATAGAGGTGATTGTGTTCCGAGAGGCGGTTCAGGAGAGACATGTTTGAGCAATGGAGAAGCTCAGCGTATAATTCGCAAATGCGGTACCGTTCAAATGTCAGAGGGCGAATGGGACCCACAGTCGTTGGCACGAGACCTTGCTGTATGGGCTAAAGGTGAACCAATCATTGTAGGAGGGAATGTCGGGATCAGACACACCAAAGAGCGAGGTTCACATAAAAATCGTTGAAAGTCAGAGAGCCGCTCGCACATGATGTCGAGCAGCGGCCCAAGATTGACCACCCCCATCCGGTCCACCATCTCCTTCATCGCTCCCTCCAACGTTTCTCGCGCGTTCTCTGCACCCTGGAGCTGCTGTTGAACGTGTATTAGTCGGTTCCGCAGCGTGTGAAACAAATATGGTTCAAAGTAGTCCGAGTTGTTCTTTCTGATAAGCTCCACAATGACAGAGATCGAGTGGATGACAGATGATATAGCGGAGTGTGGGTTGGGGAATTCGGAGGGTGCGACGGCGACATTGTCGGCGCTGTCAGTCCCCGAAGGGCTGACAAGCAGCTGGTCGACCTCAAAGTCGTGGAGAATGTATCCTGCCAGCGTGGAGATGCTGTCTCTATGAGCCAATTCCCGCGCGAAACGATTCGACGCAGGGCCATTCTGAAGTCCTTCCGTCAAGCCGGCACCAGGCGAGGGCGCAGCCATGGAGATGATTCCCTTGATGAGTTCAGACACGACAGTGTGCATGTCGCTGGAATAGGCAGGCGAAAGTAGACCTATTAACCTCCCCATGAGTTGTTCTGACGATAACCACTGGGTGCCGACGGGAGGTGAGTGCATGTGCACAAGAGTGCATTTAAGAGCATACTTCGAGAACACCCGCTCCACCTGGATGTTCATCCAGCTGAATAATGCGAACGAGTAGATCCACTATTGAAGGGGTCTCAACGTGGCGAAGTAACCGCTCCACAACGGACGGTTGGGATTGGATAAAAGCAAGCATCTACATAAGACGGAAGTTGGTAACCAAGCAGCGCGAACAAGAAGAAAGGGATGCCTGGCAACTTACCTCGGCAGGTTTCTTGGTGAGAAATATGGCGTTGATCTTTGCAAAATGCGAGGCCATGACCATCTCCATTTTCATGTCCTCGGGAGACCTATCAAGCACGGTCTCCCAGAACGGGGCGAGAAGCTCCTCGTTGTGGTTCACACAAGTCTCCACGATGGACCAAATCTCGCTGCAGAGCACCTCGGTAGCAACGTATGGGTATCTTTTGCGCAATGACTCATGAGACGACAACAGAAGCCCGAACAAGCCCGCCACGTACTTGAATCTGCCTCTCTCCTCTGCGCCCTCGATCTCTCCAGTGACATATCCTAACAAGCGCTTCAGGACATCGACACGCTGGAAATAATCGATGAGCCTCGTATTTTGAGATTTGCATTCTTGTAGCAGATCGTCCTCGTCCAGAATGGCTTCCAGCGAGACATCGTCCTTGTCCAGGAGACTGTCTATTGCAGACGTGTTATGGAAACCGAATCTACACGAAAGCAAAACGTGTCACGCAGGCGCTCACGAGCTGAAATGTGATGAAATACCTCCAGAACATGAAGCCAGACGAGTGCTACTTGAGCTGTGGAAGAGTCGTGGAACGGAGCGAGCCAACAGTTGGGGCGAGTTACGACACCACTATTACTATGCGCGTACAAACCGATGACTTATATTATTAGATTACCTGGATTGGAGGTCACAGATCAAGCTCTTCTCAGCAGGCAACCTTCACTCGGACGACACTCGTAAACTGGCACCCCACGTTCTCTTAAAGGTCCGTGTCGAGGTATATATTATATATTATATCCTAGCGTAGTAAGTCCTGCGTGTGTAGGCTAATCCAGTGACTCAGAGCTACAGACTGAAATCAGGGAACTTCGTATACCGAACTCGAAAGCCAAGGACTTACCCGAATCTGATACGTTCCACTTGCTTTAGTGAGATAGCGTACCCATTTGACACTTTGATAGTTGCTTCTTTCGAACACCTTCAAAAAGCGAACAATCAGCCCAGACGATGTGAACATCAGGACCTGGAAGTCGACGTCAATCGGCGGCCGAGCCCACACTTGTCGGACCGTCGTGGACGTAAGCGCAGCAGAAGCCGTGAAGGTACACTCTTGACCGCCTTGTATTCGCGGTATTCTGGTGCATCACATTAACCCTCACTACCGCCCAAGTGATATGGCCAGACGTACTTCCAAATTACGACGTTTTCTGCCGGAACATACTTGGCTTTACCGTTCGCAACTTTGCAATCCACGGTGGTCGTATTCAGTGGAGTGGGTATTCTAAGTACAACGTCGGTAGCGGAGAGTTTGTTTCCAAAATTTGCCTTGACCGAGATTGTGTAGGAAACTTGTGAGGTGCCAATTTCGTTGACGGTTGCGATGACGCGCAGCGGGAGCTTCACGTTCGTCGTTGCTCTATATCTAAATGGACTAAGCATTCAGAATCAATCTCGCAAAGAGAAAGTGGGCACCGCTCACCTCATAAGTTCAAACTCGCCATCGGGTGGGATGAAGCTGATAGTTCGATCAGAATCAAATTCATTAAGGCGGACACATTGGTGGAATCGACAGTCGTCTAGCTCCACCCCATCACTTCCACCGGCACCGCGGTCGTTTTTATCAATGACCAACTTATCATTGAGACCAAATTTGCACTCAGGTGTGCCGGACAAATAGGCCCGCATTTGTATGTGGCCATCAACATCGGCCCGGAGTGTGGTCCCTGTAATGGTAATCTGAGAACATTAGCCAGAAGATGACTTTAGGCAACGTACCTTTAGCACTCATACTGAGGTTGACTGTCTCTACAACATCAACGAACGCTTCGTTCTTTTTGTACTTGACATCACCACGTCGCCAGCTTGTCGCGCCTGTTGCTTGCACAGTGATCTTCGCAGATTCTTCCTTTAGTACGAAATGAATACAATTGGAGCGAAGAGGAAGCATCGAAAAGAGCATACGGCGACATATGGAGACGACATGACACTCTCTGTCGTGATATAGCTCTTCAGCGTATCAATCTCACTATTTTGTGGATAACCAAAGTCGTTGATTTCTGACATGCAAGTGAGATTGTGAACGAAACAGGACTCGGTTCAGATCATACCATCTATCAACTCATAGATCAAGACAAAGTTGTTCTTCACGGACTCCTCATCAACTTTTCCAAAGTATGATTTAGCGATCGTGATGAAGCGGTAGCAGTACTCGAATACGAGGGCAGCATTAGCATTGGTCCTGACCACGTGCTACGGTCAGGGCTGTGCATTTGAAGAATTGATGGCTTACTTGGTGAGAGCGACGACGTAGAGATTGTTGACACGAACATGAAAAAAGGTCGTAGAGCCTAACGTGATGATAGGTGACCGTACGTCACTGTTGGACACAACTTGAATTCGGAATACATCCGCTATCGAACGCCTGAAGATAATGATGGTCTGGGCAACTAGCTCCCGTAAGAAGAGATGAAAAGCATACTTGAAATCCGTTCGATATAGACGAGAAATCAAGACCTGGACGTAGACACCAAGGTCAGGGACGCTGGACGTGACTACAAAACTTGCGATGACCAACCTCTCCCTTTTGGTTGAAGATGAAGAATGCCTTTGGAGTGCATAAGGTTCCGGGGCAATCGTCCCTGCTGAAAAACTCACAGAAATCATTGCTTTAGTCCAACAGACGCGGCCGTGTTTGGATTAAGGAGCAACCCGAGGCTTCCCGCAGCAGACTGCGACCCCCACATATGGGGTTATTCCTCTATGCAATTATAAGTACAGTACTCTAACAACAAAGGAGTGGTTGTTTTCACCCCAGAGACTATATCAGAGTCAAGGAAGGAAGAAGGCCTGTGTCCTGCACTTGCTACCCCCGTCTTTCACTTCGGACGAACTTTTCCGAGGCAACCAATCCATCCACATTCGACTTCGCTTCTGAGTTATCGCACTATTCTGCCACCCCATATTTTTCCCGTCAAGCTTCCCGACAACAGCGACCTTTCACTGGTTCATCTCATGTGCGCTATTGCTCATGCCTATACCCCGCACCTCTGTGGAATTCTCTCCAACATCCTTGGAATATGACACCGCTGAAAGTCTCAGTGGCGTCACATTATAAGGATGTTGGAAAACCTGCAAGCATCTGTCCAGTCTGAATGTCTGGATAGAGACTGTATCCTCTCCCGGCTGCGTGTGGTACAAACAAGAGGTGCGCAGAGTCGCTGGTCCTTTATAGATCTCTGCTAAACATCAGCAGACATTCTTGTGTTTCTTATCTGGCCCTACAACGCTGTGATTACCCTTACAGAATGGAAGAGCACCACGTTGGTCGAGTTATTCATGGTATCTCCATGCGAGAACGCTGTAGAGGGAGGAGTGGATCCTCTGATACACTTGTATCCCGGATTGGTTGTCAACATAGCAAACGAAGTGTTAGACAGTGAGGCCTTCCAATTCAAGCTCTCTCTCACCCAAATACTGCCGACTCGGATCATCATTCACCCAACTCCCATCATGCACAATATAACTCTTTGCTGTTATCTGGCATCTTGTAAAGTTCTGGTCATACTGTTGATGCCCCTCGCAACAGCTCTACATCCATGCTGTGGCTGCCAAAGAAGATCCGAATATTCGGGTCACTACCGTCGACATACTACGCTGGGCAATACACGAAACCTAGTTCGACATTCAGCAATGAGCTCCCTACTGGGCACAACAAGGTATGGATCATAAGATATGAGGCTTGGTCCCGTTTCTGCAGCAATATGGCATCACGCCAAAGCAGCTGTCGGATGTGTGGCTCCAGCCAGACCAAAGTTGCTGGAAGACCTCTGCCCCCTGCGACACCGAGCATGCTTCAAGTAATTTGTTTGCATCGCTGGAACCAGGGATCCACCAACATTGTAAAGGTCTTGGGGTTCTCTCCGGGAGGTCCACTGGGAATGGGACCTACAAACTTTTGTGTTCTCCACAACGTTGAGCAAGGACCTGCAACGGAATCTTAAGCGACGCTCTAGACCCACGCTAGGCAAAAAAGGCAACCACAAACCGCCTAGCACCCTTGGTGAGCCACCATAGCCGACAATGTCCGTTAATGAACACTACCGATGATCCAATCCACGTAACCTGCAGATGCATTTACTCCTCCGACTCGACTTCCGGGATGTGGACCCACAAGTCATTTACCTCAGCCCAGAAGGGGGTGTCGTGTCGATACTCCAGGAAAGTAAGATTGAACGCCTCACATCAGACAGGGTAGCGCCACCAGCACGTTGATGTTGATGAGTTCACTCACCTGCGCCAGGATATGTATCTCTATTATTTCCTGCTCCGATACCCCGGTCGCTCCCTCGTGTTTCTTTCGGCAATTGACAGAATTAGACGCCTGACACCCCTGTTGGAGCTTCTTCAATTAAAAATGTTCCCATTGCATTCGCAGTTGGAGCAACGCCAGCGCCTCAAGAGCCTTGATAGGTAACCTGATCACCATGCATTCTTCTTAGCTCCACCTTTACCTACATTGGCAGATTCAAGGCAACCTTTAACGCTGTTCTCCTAGCAACTGATATCGCTGCCCGGCCGAACATACCGGCCGTGGACCATGTCATACATTATCAAATTCCGCGTTCCGCTGGTCTGTTCATTCACCAGAATGGTCACACTGCGCGTGCGATGCAAAAAAGCTTCAGTTTGCTCATGTGCTCTCCCGATGAGAGGCGAATTGTGAGAGCGTTGCTCTCGAGTCTAGGTCGTGGTAGGTCTCCAGCAATAGACTGCCCGCCTGATGTTTGCTTACCGCTTCAGAGGATACGGATATTCCCGAAATCAATGTGGAGCTGACGCTGCTCGATCACCTCAAGGAGCGGATCCGTGTGGCACGACAGATCGATGCCCAACAGCACCAAACCAAGAAGCAAAATCACGAACGCAGCTGGTTGAAAGAAACTGCGAAAGCGATGGAGATTGAGCTTGACTCGGATGTCGTGAAGTAAGCGTCCCACCCCTGTCTCGATCAAGCGATGTGGGGTGACTTGACTTGCCATGTACCGCATCAGTGTTTCCGAAGACGAGCGCAGACCGACCAAGCAACAAAAGAAATGGGCCAATGTCCAGACCATAGCATTGACAGCCGAGCTGAACGAGATGCTCTCTCGGCCGCTGACCGCCAGACGGGTGTCTACTCGCTACATCACATCGGGAAGTAGACCTATTGCAGGCGACATCCTTGCGGGAAAAGGTTAGTCTCGTGGCGGGGTAGATTTCACAGGGGCTGACGATGTGGACCTAGTGCATGACACCATGTTGGGGTTAGCGAGGACGGATGCTGGGAGTGATCTCACTAGCGTGCGACGGAAGCGCTCTGTGTACATGAAACGAGAGCAAGATTCAGACGAGGATTGGTCTGGAATCAGCTCTTGACGTGAGGTGTGTTGTTTGTCCTCGGGTAGTTATATGAGCACATAGACCACCAATGTTGTCCATAGCTGGGAGTGGAGTTCCGACCTTGCAATGGCCTCGATGAGTTCTCCCCTACAGTTCCCCCTCAGATCACCCCTGACGATGTCCGCCGTCACAAATTCCTTTACAAAACTCAAACGAACTTGGCACAACGCACTAGAATTCGCCTCGAGCGCACCGAGCACATATCTGTCTCTCTGCGGTGAAAATGGAACGTCCAAATGATGGGTCCCCCTCGGACACGGGGATCACAGGGTGCGGTGGATCTGGCAATGCTTCCCAGGGCCTCACGGGCGAGTCTATTGGAAAAGGCAGCGTCTCTAGGGGCGAATGTGCTCGTTGAGGAGGTGGGTTTCGCGCTTGTATCCTTCCATACCTCTTCCTTGCGCCCCTTGTTGTGTGCAGGGCTTTGGCAGGTGGTTTTTGGGTTCGTTGGTGTTGGCGTTGGACTTGGTGGTACTTGGCGGGTGATTGTGGTGTTTGGGCGCATCTTATTTGTGCTCCTATGGACAAAATTGAACAGGATGGCTGACTGTGATGTTTGCTTCTGCGGTTGGATTTACGAGATACATATACCAAAAAACACGCGGGATGACAAGTTTCTGGTGGAGGTCAGTGTTGCACCATCAGTCGGAACATGTATGATCGTACTGACCCCGAACGGTCCTGGTGGCGGTGCACTCTATATAACAACTTTGGTACTACGCATCTGCCTCGCGGCCGTCCCTCCCAGGCCCACGAAAACCGGTCGCGCTGGACAAGGTGATGAACATGCCTGGCCTGATGATGATCAGAGGAGGTGAAAAAATCATTCCTTGATACCACTCTATATCACCCTTTTTCATATATCCGTCGGCGTCGACTCATCACGCCTCGTGTTCGGAAAGCACAACCCGACATTCCTTTTTTCTCATGCATCCTCTGCACTCATCAATCATATCTTTTTTCTTCATCCGGATAATATCTCGTCTCCCTCTAGTCATATTAGTTCTACGTTACAGATCTGTATAATTGTTTCTCTCTACCTTGCACTACCCTTACGACGAGCGACGATGACTATTTATTCCATGTTCACATATGTACTTTTCTTTCTTAATTTTTTTCTGGCAATATATCCAGAATCTAGGCGGTTGACAGTCGGCTGTTGGATTTAAAACGTGGCTGTGGAAATTTCGTACTACATACGACTACGACATGACAGTAAGGTTCGGGAATCCTCTAAACCGCTGTGGCCTGCTGTGCCACTTGGCCCTTCTCCAGAGCCTTCACTTAAGCTCTGCGAGTTAATGTTGCTAAGCTTACTGTGTAGCGACAATACCCCCCTCTCCTTTGTCCAACCTCTTCTGGCGCTAGTGGCAGCAGTCATCCGACATATCGTCGGCGTCGTGGTGAGCCACCTCAATTGCGCGTGTCCATCTTCATTGAGTTGATTGACCAACCAGAGCAGTGGGTGGCCCGGCATCCCTGCGCCAAGATCGAATGAGCACGCCCTTTACCCACCAGTGAAAGAAACATCACACTCACACATCTGGCTCAGAACCCGACGCTGAATTCTCGCCTTCAAACCACGATCTGTTCCACCTTGGTGGCATGGCCTGCCAGTAACGAAAGTATGCCTCCATTCGCTCCCGCCGTGCGCGTTCTGCTCTGACGAGTTCGCGCACAGCGCTTGCCCTGTTGCGGATCTTGGCGGTGACTTCGTTGACCGCCTTGATGTCCTCCAGGAGCGCCGTGTCCTTGTCGGAAATCTCTTTCAAAATTTGGACGCAGCGGCGGAGTTCGTCCGGATGTGCCTTTCGGGGCGTGCTCATACGCGAGGATACGGGGGTGCCATAGTCCGGCTGTTCCTCTTCAGTCGCTTCGGAGCTGGGGTTGCTGAAGAGGTCTTGATTCAGGTATGTGGACGCGGCGTTGTCCCAAGATGCCATTCGTGCGGCTGATGGACCAGCCTCTGGGGTTTCAAGACCTGTAATGGTATTCAGATGCTGGAGTAAAGTCTGGGATGCACAAGATCTTACCATGGTATCTGGGGACAACAGCTACGTCAGGTTGAATTACCATCTCACCAGCTCCAGAGAACTGGGGAGGCGTTCCTGAGTTCTCGGGTGTTATTGTTGTTGTGATTTGATCTGACGTAGCTTCTGTCTTGACTTTTTTCCGTGATGGACCTTCCTCATGATCCTCCTCGGCGGGTCTATGTTGCATGCTATCAGCGCTCTGTGCAACGGCGTTCAGCCCTGCTCACCTTTTGTTCCGGGGCATCCGGAGGCTCGACAATTGTTGAATAATGAGCTCGCTCTTGCTGTTGGCCCTTACATTGTAGGCCTGACGAGGAGCGTTAGCATCAGCCTCAAGGCATATGCACATCCAGCGCCTACCTTGGCGACTTTCTGGAGCGCCGCTCGAGAGAGCTTTCGCAGCGCTGCTTCACTCAGGTCGAATTCTTCCTCCTCCGGTGCCACAGACGGTGTCGGCGTCGCTTCCCTTTTGAGAGTAGCGCTTGGTGCAGTGGCTCTTGCCTTTGCCTTGGATCGCAAATTGACCATGGTGTGTATATGACTTGGAATCGAACGATGTAAAGGTCTAAAGTGTTGGCTCACAGATGCGAGAAGGGGAGAGGTTGAAATCTGTTTCCGACCACACAAGGTAGGTTTTTTATACTCGTCAGCCCGAGTGGGCCATCTCCACGGTCCATCTACTCCGACACACATCCACCACACACAAAAGTGGACAGAACCAGATCCCGTTTTTGGGATATGCCAAAGCAACTCGGCTTCCGGCGCTTCGATCCTGGATAATGCATGTCACTAGTAAATGTCCGCCACATCAGACGCCAGTCAGAGGCTTGGGTTTCTAAATGGATGACGGGTGTCGGAGCGCAACGCCCGTCGGCCTGGCCATCTCTAGGTATATACTATGGTTGACTCGTGACTAGGCTTGGGGCCCGGGAGAAGCGTCGAGTCGTGCCAAATTGGCGCAAGAGTCCCACAAGCATGTGCATCACCATTTCAGACACCCATTTTCTGATTAATTGTGCGATGACAGAATAGGGCGTGTCGTTTGAAACGCGTACGATGTCGTTGGATGCGGGGTGCTGACTTTTTTTCGCTGGGTTATCAGACTGGGCGCGATGCGCAGCTTCAGGTGGGTGTGCCGGTATAGCGCATGTGTGTTGTTTTCACGATAGGACATGTCGAAATGCTAGGTGGTTAGGGATCACTGCTCGTGTCAATTGCGGAATACTTTTTGCCAGGTGTTGATTTGTTACCCGTGTGGGACGCACCAGGCACTTTGCGGGACTATTGAAGAGCGTGTCTAGATGATCGGGCGACCTCGCACGACTTTGGTCCGATTCTCCACTTTTTCCCTCAAAGTTAAACAAGGACGTAGCCCTGGTACACGGAAGTAGATATGAGGCGCAGATAAAGGGTGAGCAGGTACAACAATGTCTTGCACTCGGCGTTCTTCCCGCTGACACACTACTGTCCACACCAACATGTTGCTCAACGTGTTTTTATCCAGTGCACGCATCGTTCTGATTCATCTTTGTCGATCGTATGCGTTGGATGCCATCGTCGCCTGCACAGCGATCTGAATCCTCTATCGATGGCTCCATACATCCCGTCAGCAGGTCCATACGACACCGCTCCGAGGACCACCCAGCGAGAGCTTCCTCTACGGTGTCTGCAGGCGCGTGGTCGAGACCGAGGATTCAGGCGCCGTACGCGAAGCGTGGGCGAGGGAATGTGGTCCTGTATGCGCCGTCCCGTCGGCCTTGGGTAGGAAGCAGATCATCCTCTGCGATCCCAAGGCACTCGCACATTTCTACGCGCATGATAACCGGATATACAATCACTCCCCATTTGCGAAACTATTACTGGCCCGTTTCGTATGTACTTGGTTGATTTCCTCCTCGTCCGATTCTCCAATTTGGCTGATGCTTTGCATCGATTTTGGAAAAGGTCTCATGGGCGCAGGGAGAAGATCATGCGAGGTATTGTTCATACTCGTTTGATGCGTTCCTGCTAGAAAAAAACATTGATCGATGTCGCTAGACAACGCAAGTCTTTGACGCCTGCTTTCAGCGTCGCTTCTGTTCGTCACTTGACGTCGGTTTTCCATGACTCTGCGTACAAGGTCGGTTTATCATCGTCATTATGGGAAGCGGTGTCTATCAGATCTTAACCGCGAACTCGTTCGAAAGGCCAAAGGCGCTTTGGGTGCGCTCATCGAGTCAAGTGGTGAAAGCGCCCTCATTGACCCTCCAAGGCTGGTACGCTCCATTTCCATACACTTGATATCCAATGCCTGACTGGCCACTATTCCAGGATGAATCATATATCGTTTCTCATCCTTTGTGCTCTTTTTTTGTGATGCACATTCAGGGTGGACTTGAGTAGATTGGATATCATCGGCCTCGCAGGTTTCTCTCACGACTTTGGTGCGCTCGAAGGTAAACATGCAGGCGCCACCGATATCTTTGACGAATTCGGCGTGTCACCCAAGGGCAGAACGACGCCCAATAGAATTGTTTTGATCTTGGGGATCATCTTTCCGTTTCTCGCATGGTTGCCTACGACACACATGAGGCTCGTTGAGAAGCTGAACCTTGCCATAGAGGAGATCTTGAATGTGTTGATCATGCGTACACAGAAAGAACTGGATATGGGTGCACTCCAAGGCAGGGAGGAGAGGTCAATTATAGGGTTACTCAGTATGTGACTTGCTTCAGATGCTCTCCGTTGTATGCATTACTTATTTCCTTGAAAATTAGTCAAGGGAGCAAGTGCCGATTCGGAGTACCACCTGGCAAAGGAAGAAGTCATATCTCAGGTAAACGAATCTATTTGCATTGCATGCTAGAGGTTTGTCGCCAATGTTGGCTCTATAGATGAGAGGGCTGTTCCTCGCTAGGTATGAGACGACTTCCAGTACGCCTCTTTTCTGTGTCTTCCTGACATATCACGACTCATATATTTTTATTCTAGCCAGCTTGACTGTGAATCTCAGCCATACGTTCTCTGTGCGTCGGTTGACTGTTTTTCCTCCTTACATAGTGGACTTTGTTCGAGCTCGCTCGGAATCCGGACATACAAATGAAGCTGCGCAACAAGCTTCTCAAGGACTGGACAGACCCGACATACGACCGACTTACAAGTAGTCTTCCCTATCCCGACGCCGTCGTCCACGAGATCCTTCGCCTCCACCCCCCTGTCCACGAGCTTATACGGATCGTGTGTCCCAATTTTTTTCCCCGTTCTCTCCCTGTTATTCATCGCTTGTCTTATGTGCTTTGCTGTCGATGATCGACGATTGACGATGGTTCTGCACAGGCCAGCGAAGACGACATTATCTCACTCTCTGAACCCGTCCGCACGAGGTCTGGGGAGCTAGTAGACAGCATGACGATCGCCAAGGGCACCCCCTTTATCACCTAGATTGACTCCATGAACCGCTCCACCGCATTTTGGGGCGAGGACGCCAAGCGATTCCGGCCAAGTCGATGGCTCGAGGCATCGGCGGACGGTCAAAGTGGAAGCAGGGGGATTCCTGCCAAGGCGAAAGGGATCCAGGGCCATTGACAATTGCTCGCATTTTCGGACGGGCCGAGGATATGTTTGGGGAAGAATTTCGCGCTCGCGGAGCTCAAGGTGCGTGCGTACATGCACACGAGTTTGTGATGCCCCTCAATGTCTTTTTTTTTGTAGGGGTAATTGACGGTGCCCGTCAAGAACTTTGTCTTTGAGATGCGTGATGGTGTCAACGCCAGGGTTGACATTGGAAGAGGCGTGTTTCCACGACCAACGCTCCCAGGTGAGGAGGGATGCAAGTTGCCTTTGCGCGTGTGAACGTACGTCGCGTGAACACTGGGCTTGGAGAGATGGGAAAGCGAGTCACGAGTCGACTCTGAGTCGGAGGAGGGTGATATAATGTAACAGACGATCTATTTTCACGCATTTCCCAATGGTTATAGCTTTACTCTTTTGTCTTTTTTGTTTTATCTTCCATTGTCGATCCCTTGAACCTCCAGAACGACGACAGTGATTTTCTTTTACTATGCGCACATTGGCATGCTGATTCGCCTTCCTCCACGGTTCCCCTCAATTTGCTTACGAGCACACAGCGGGGCCCGTCAGAGTGGTCACCCGCTCATGGTTTAGGTATGATCCCTTTGGCATAGTTGAGAACCCGAGGTGCCATATCAACTTTTTGTCTTTTCATTCAATTTTATATGGCAGGAACAGCCGTGCATGGACCGCAGACCTCCTTCCGTCTGTTCTTTCAGAAGAAAGGCCTAATTATGAAGGTGTCACGGCTTTGACCTGCGACATGGTTGACAGGTAGGTTTCGTTGTTCCGGGTTCCAATACAAAACAATTTACACTCCTGCAGTCAAAACTTGGATGAGCAACAAATATATTCTGTGTGTGCTGTACGGACCGCGCCCACACGACTGCATTACTTTTGCTCCTTTACTCGACTAATTGACCACAGTACTCCACTGTCCACGTACACATAGTCGACACTGAAGTTTCTGTCTCATTAATATCCTGGTAGATCCTCAATCTCACAAAGTTTCCATCCCAGTCTTGTGAAGGTCCAGTCTCGAGACTGCCTCAAACTTCAGTCACGAGATTATCAAGTTTCAGCCACGACACCTTTAGGGACTGGTAAGTGTTGTGTAAGTCATTTAAGCACCACGTAGCTTACCCATTTATCACGTAGCCTGCCCGTCGCGGAGCTTGAAAATTTTCATTGGCAGGATAATAAGAATAGCCAATGTGAGTGATTATATTATTTACTGCTATGCTTGAAACATATTACAGCTATTTTTGCCAAGATGCCAATGCCATCATGGGCAACAAAGGAACAGCAGGCCTGGCTTACTGAATACCAACAAAAATATTATCTTCCCCTAATGGTCAAACAGAATTACACTGGATTCTGAAATTTATTATTTGAGAAGCTTTCACAGAGAAATGGTAAGAGAGGAAAGTGCTATTCCCTAGTATATCTGAAGCAAACTTGACCAAGAAACAAACTGAGAG
>JBBPLJ010000232.1:3256-15306 GCA_038089715.1 Veloporphyrellus conicus
CATGCTCCACTGGCAGCACTCTTCAGCGCTCAGCTGTGCCAGGTAATGCTGAGCAGAGTGTTAACACGGCTGACAGTGACACAGCCTTATTTTTGTGTGACATTCTGTGACTGGCTATGTATGTGGGTGGCTAACTATCTGGTAACTAATGGAAGTGAGTGAATGCCTATGTGCCAGTGATTGGAAATTGTCAACACTTTATCTCCTTCCCCTGTGGTGTCAACATAATGATCTGAAACGACCTGACAGCTGGCTCAACAGGAATGACTGTCTCTTCAAGATCCCCCAGCATTGTTCAACCACATATTTGATTCATTTTGACTAGGATGGATGCTGGTGGGAACTTCAACGAAATTATGTTATCATCGGAAAATGGTGGTTCATCAGCATAGGATGATTTTGATGATTGTTCCACAAGCACCGTTTAATCGCCGGCTGATCAAGACCAATGTCAGAACATCAGCTACATGAATGGGTGTGGGTGGGACTTACTAATCCAAGCAAGGTTTCTGCCGGCGCTTGTCGAGTAGTGTAACACCGGCAATATGCAAATGGGCGAGAGGAAAGGTTAGATAACTCAGGTGAACTAAGGATACCACGCTTGTACGAATATCGTAGGGATTCTGTGAAGACAATTGCCACACTAGCAAAAGCTAACGTATGGTCTTCATACAGCACAAGGATCAGCATAAAGATCGTTTCCGCGCCTATGTCCTCTCATGCAAATATACTTAAGTTAAGGTCCTCGCGGCACGAAACGCGAATGCGGACTCCGTCAGTATGCCATCCTTGGGTGAATGGGTAGTAGCTAAACGAGGTGATGTGTGGACTCAGACTAGAATCGTTCCAAAGGAACGAACTCTGCACCGAAGCGATAATACCAAGCCCGACGCGACGGCAATCTCGTGGATTTCTAATAGAGTCAGAAGTTATTCCAGGGGCAAACGCAGGCGAAAAAGATCAGCGCACCGATAATCGTCCAAAGCCTGCATATGACCAAGTCGACCTATCATGATGACGTGCATCATGAACACCCGGGTCCTCAACAGAGGATGAGACAGCAAACGCCACTTACTTTGGCATGGATGCAACTCATCCAAGGTGCGCGTGACGTAGTGGTGCCACCAGTGACTCTGTTGTTTCCACTACATTTCGTAAATGACGTTCTCGTGTTTGGTGTCGCCTGTGTTCCCTTTCGTGCTGCTCCCGTCATAATCGACGAAGATGGGGGCGGTGCGTGAGGTAGAGGGCTGCGGCAGAGGGTGTCTGCGGGCCCCGAGGATCCTCGTGCCTGAAGTGGATTCGAGTGGAGTGAATGACGCGGCAACACGTGATGGGCTCCACAGTACGTGCCCGTGGCTGGTAATTGGAAAGGTTAAAACTCATCTCAACCTGTTTCTTGTTGTCGGGGTGGTGTGATTTCATGTGCGTAATTAAGAAGGTAGTGCCAGCATGTACGCTTCAATCGGCGAAAGCTTGGTATTACCCCTTGCATGTAATTCAGATGGGTGACGCTAATGTCGCATAGATAATACACTGATACGAGATCGAGTCTATAAGGCCGAACGAGCCAACAACACGCCCATGAGCTAATCTCTGGCTAGATGCGTTTTCTGAAGGATCTTGAGCACTGAATCAGCATCGACGGCCACGATCAATTCGTCAAACTCTTCACATTCTTCCCCCTCGAGGGGCTCTTGGACGCGTTGCTCTTCATTGGTTCCACCGGTCGAACAGCTCCAGAGTGCCACATTTGACTGGTAGAGTTTGACAATGCACGTGATCTACGTGAATGACCCAAGTTGCTGCCGTTGGGTGTATAACGTTACCACGGGATTGCATTTCGCTCGCCCGGGAAGACACCCATATCTAGGATTGACGCTAGGAAGGGTTCAGAAGAGTGCAGGTGCATAAACTGCGCCAAAACCATGACGAAGAGTCTTGCCTGAACCAAAGAAAAGAGCAACGAGGATAAACGACAAGCCCTCCAAAGTCCTTGTGATATAGCTCATCAAAGGAACGACGATATGGAAGAGAACGTGCCTGCAACATTCGCAATATCACATCGACGGGGATGAGTGCAAATAGGAATTCCGTGCTCTCGATGAACTTTGGCACGTATCCCAACGCTTAAATGTCAGAAGGAAACCTGAGTGCAAGTTACGGTCATCCACTGAATCTGCCGAACACTTGGCATTATCGAGTGGAGTAGGTGTTGCCATGATCGAATATGGTCACAGAAAAACGGTCGGGGAAAGAGAGCCTATAGACGCCTACTGAGGAGGCCACTTGTGATTGCTGATGACCCGTCGGCTGATGCTGGCGATGTGCTCGAGTGTCTGCGATATGGATACAGCCCGGTTTATAATGTAGGAAGCGAACAACGGTGATTGGGGTCATTTTGGTGCATTGCCAAGTTCAAGGTGCTGCGGCGCGAGTATCACACAGCACACGTTCCCTTGAAAACCCATCAAACGCACCGAATCCGACTCCTTCTGCCTTCCTTTTCCTCAACTGGTCCTTCCGTGCTGGCACCCGGTATCCAGGACCTTTCAGAACCATACCCTGTCCATAATTCAATACCACCCGAATGTCTTCTTTATTCAAGCGACATCCGCAACAAGATCAAGACGATGCACCGATTGATCCTGACCTCCGCCTTCGCACCGTCCGCACCGCGGCATCCACCATCGCAGAGTCCATTCGCTCAGAAATAAGGTCTGCACGCAAAAAGCGCTCCCATTTCTTCAGGAAAGACAAGCGTCCAAAGACTGCAGACTCCACCACGTCAGATGCACCCTCTGCTCGCCCGCAGATATCTGGTCAGCGTAGAAACGTATACGTTAATCTCCCTCTTTCCCCCACCGAAGTCGATCACAATGGCCAACCGCTCGTTCGGTACGCCAGGAACAAAGTCCGCACCAGCAGTGAGTCCACCGGCTCATGCGCTCTCACACCTCTTACTGTCTCTAGGATACACCCTGTTGACTTTCCTCCCCAAGAACCTCTTTGAGCAGTTCCACCGGTAAGACCGCCCGCCCTCCTGTGTTCGCGCCAATAAATGTTCTTCCAGAATAGCCAACATTTACTTTTTAGCGCTGGTCATATTTCAGCGTGCGTCCATCTCCATCCACCCATCCTCTTCCTAACGTGCCACAGTGTTTCCCGTCTTTGGAGCCAATTCTGCATCGACCGCTGCCCTTCCTCTCGCATTCATTCTTGTCGTTACCGCCATCAAAGATGGTCTCGAGGACTACCGCCGCGCAAAGCTCGACGAAGAGGTCAACACCTACCCTGTCACACGTCTCGGTCAATGGCGCAACCTGAATCAGCCGGTTGATCCTCGCCCGTGGTATCAGCGACTCTTCCACATCAACGCGCCCGGAAAGGTGACCAGAGGCGTCCAAAAGCTCCGCGAAAAAGAAGCAGGTGAAGGCATGCAGATCGTGCTCAGCAAGGGCCCAGATGCGGACGGGAACAGCGTAAGCACCGCGGACATCAACGAGGGCACACCCAGTGTTGGAAGACCATTGGGTGCCGGTGGGAGACAACTCGAGGACATTGCCAGCGTGGAGTCCCACACGTACCCTCCTGGGTTGCCTCCTGCCGCAGAGATCGGGTCTTGGGATCGAAATAGCTCGCTTTCTGCTTACCAACAGAGCATACCTTCTCGGTCGTCGCTCGGGGTCGTCGACTGGAGACGGAGGACCAGTGGGACCGCGAGATGGGAGAGGACGCTGTGGAAGAAACTGGAAGTGGGAGACGTTGTATTGTTGAGGGAGAACGAACAGGTCCCAGCGGATCTGGTGGTATTGTCGACGTCGGATCCGGATGGGGTCTGCTACCTAGAGACAAAGAACCTCGACGGAGAGACGAACTTGAAACCACGTCGGGCTCTGCGAGCAACCTCTTCCATCTCTTCGGAGGAGGACATCGAGAAATCATCGTTCGTCCTCGAATCGGAGCCACCCCACCAGAATCTGTACACGTACACCGGGGCTTTGCGCTATACGGATCCAACAAATGGAGACTCTCGAAAGGAAGGTGTCACGATCAACGAACTACTCCTTCGTGGCTGCACTGTGCGGAACACAGCATGGATTATCGGCTTGGTCCTCTTCACAGGTCCTGACACCAAGATCTATTTGAACGGAGGTATAACTCCATCGAAACAATCTAAGATCGCCAAGGAGACAAACTTCAACGTCATCGTTAATTTTGCCTTCCTGCTCATCCTTTGTACGCTCTCCGCAGTGATCTATGGCGTCTTGGATGGTCTGTCGGATACGAGCGTGAAGATCTATGAACCAGGTGTAGACCCGACCAACTCTTCCGCGCTCAATGCGCTCGTCACCTTTGTGTGAGTCTGATTTCCCTGCCCCATTTGCACTGATCCGAGCCGGTACCTCAGATCCTGCCTCATTGCCTTCCAGAACATTGTTCCTGTATCACTCTTCATCTCCATCGAAATCGTCAAGACGATCCAAGCCTACTTTATCGCACAAGACATCGACATGTACTACAAGCCCTATGATGCGGCCTGCGTCCCCAAGAACTGGGGTATCTCTGACGACCTCGGTCAGATCGAATACGTCTTTTCTGACAAGACGGGGACACTGACGCAGAACGTCATGGAGTTTCAGAAATGCTCTATCCACGGGGTAGTGTATGGGGAGGGTGTCACGGAGGCGCAGCGTGGCGCCGCGACGAGAGAAGGGCGAGCGGATGCTGTCGAGCCCGAGGAGCTTGAGCGCAAGCTTGCGGCACTCAAGGACACCATGGTGTCCACCCTCACCAGGTTCTTCAAGAACCGATACGCGCAGATCGACAAGCTTACGCTCGTCTCTCCCAAGCTCGCTGAGGACATCACAGACCGATCATCCGCGCAGTCAGGACACATCACCGCCTTTTTCCGTGCACTGGCGGTCTGCCACACCGTCCTCGCAGACAGGCCGGATCAAACAGAGAAGCCGTGGTATCTGGAGTACAAGGCAGAGTCGCCGGACGAAGCTGCGCTTGTGGCTGCTGCGAGGGATGTTGGATTTCCATTCGTGGGCAAGTCCAAGGATTCGATCGACATCGAGGTCATGGGTCAGCCTGAGCGGTATACGTTGTTGAAGACGCTTGAGTTCAACAGTACGCGGAAGCGGATGAGCGTGGTCGTGCGCACGCCGGATGGTCGGATCGTTTTGTATTGCAAGGGCGCCGATTCGGTCATCTACGAGCGGCTTTCGGACAAGGTGGATCCGGCATTGAAGGAGAAGACAACGAAGGATATGGACATGTTTGCGAACGGCGGGCTGAGGACCCTTTGTATTGCCTACAGGACTTTGACGGAGGATGAATTTCTGATGTGGGTGAGGACGTATGACGCGGCGTCCGCGGCGACGGACAACAGGGAAGAAGAGGTCGAGAAAGCAGCATCGAGCATCGAACAAGACCTTTTGCTGCTTGGCGCCACGGCGCTGGAGGATAAGTTACAGGAGGGCGTTCCCGAGGCAATCGAGACATTGCATCGCGCGGGCATCAAATTATGGATCCTCACAGGTAGGCAACATATCGCGTGAATGCGTCCCCGCCGCTTATACTACCCTTCCCAGGCGATAAGCTGCAAACGGCCATCGAGATCGGCTTCAGTTGTAACCTACTCAAACAAGACATGGAGGTCATGATCCTGTCAGCTGACACGCCCGAGGGAACACGTTCACAGGTCGAAGCGGGGCTGAATAAGATTGCGTCCATCTTGGGTCCGCCATCCTTGGACCCGCGTAAACGAGGGTTTGTTCCCGGTGCCCAGGCTGCGTTTGCGGTCGTGATCGATGGCGATACATTGCGACATGCACTGACACCTGACATCGAACCATTATTCCTCAACCTTGGCACACAGTGCGAGACGGTCGTCTGTTGCCGTGTCTCGCCGGCTCAGAAGGCGTTGACGGTGAAATTGGTATATCCATGTTTCCTTTTTCAAAAGTACCTTTTCTCAAGCGTGATCCAGGTCAAGGAGGGCCGCAAGGCGATGACCCTGTCTATCGGCGACGGTGCCAACGACGTGGCGATGATTCAAGAAGCCAACGTTGGCTGTGGTTTGTTGGGCCACGAAGGTTCACAGGCCGCCATGTCGGCGGACTACGCTTTTGGCCAGTTTAGGTTCTTGACAAAGTTGCTTCTCGTTCATGGGCGCTGGTCGTATCAGCGTATCGCCGACATGCATAGCAACTTCTTTTACAAGGTTCGTTGCCTTGTGTCATTTTGGTGGAGTTGGTGGACTGACTGACCTTTGGTTATAGAACGTGATTTGGACGTTGGCCATGTTCTGGTATCTCATCTACTGCTAGTAAGTTGCAGGGTGTTATCGCGATGATTCATATAGTAACCCTGGGCAGCTTCGACGCAACGTATCTGTACGATTACAGCTTTATCCTTCTCTACAACTTGATTTTCACGTCACTGCCGGTAATCGTTCTTGGTGGTACGTACCTCGATGACCTTGTGGGATACTTCGTCCTGATGTCCAACCTATTAGCGTTTGACCAGGACATTAATGCAAAAGCAGCATTAGCTTTCCCCGAGCTCTACATTAGAGGCATCCGAGGTCTAGAGTATACCCGGATAAAGTTCTGGTCGTATATGCTTGATGGTCTTTACCAGTCGGCCGTTGTCTTTTACATTCCTTATCTCGTCTGGTCCCTTGGTCTTGCGGTATCCTGGAATGGCAAGGGCATCGACTCTCTGTCTGACTTTGGCACGACCGTTGCAATTGCGGCTGTCTTGGCCGCGAACAGCTATGTTGGCATGAATACCCACTAGTGTGTTGTCTATATGCAGATGCCCTACCTGACGTGTGTGCTGACTGGATCTCACCTAGCTGGACGTACATCATGTGGATCGTCGTTATCGGATCGTCGCTCGTCATGCTCCTCTGGATTGTGATTTATTCGTTCCTCCCGGCCAACAACTTTTTCTCGTCCACGGGCTCGTTTGTGGATGAGGTGGAAGTTCTGTTTAGTAACGTCACGTTCTGGGCCACCGTCGTCTTCTCAGTGCTGGTCGCATTAGGCAAGTAGATCATCATCATCGAGACTCGTCTGTCTGACCTTGCTCCAGCGCCTCGGTTCCTTTACAAATTTGCCTCCTCTGCCTATGCACCACTAGACAAGGATATCGTTCGGGAGATGTGGGTCAGCGGCGACTTGAAGGACCGATTGGGTATCCGGCATCGTAAAGCGTCTAAAAATCGCAAGTGGGATCTCGAGACCGCACCCATGTTCCGCGAGCCACACGCCCGGTCGCAATCCGAACTCGCCTTGCCAAACATGTACGAGCCCACCCGAATCTCGCCCGAGTCGGACCTCAACGAAAAGCGCCAGGCGGGCTATCTCGACGATTCCCTCGATAACGAGCGGTCCGGGCCGCCGCTGGTCCAAGTCGAGTCGTCGGAAATGGTAGACGTGCAAACGATGGCGGTGGTCTCGTCGGGGTCCCCACACGTGTCGTATTACTCCTCGAGCGATATTCCGATACCGTCTCCGATACCACCTTCACTGTACCGTTACCCGGACGGCGAATTCGGGGAGAGGCCTTCGCGGGGGCCGTCGCCGGCGTCAATACCGCCGCCCCCGGAGTCGAGTCGGACATGGTCACCGTCCGGGGTGGCATTCTCGAGTCCCGAGTCATTTGAGATGCAGGTTCGGCATCCGGCCTCGCAGGGGCCGTCGAGACCGGATAGTATGCAGTCGTGGGCAGGGGCACGGGCGCTATGAGGATGGTGGCTAGAGGGGTGTCCAAATAGGTGATATATCATAGAAGTGGACGCGCGAATCTGAACGTATTGTTGTACTTGCTTCATCTCTTTCCTTCTTCCTGTCCTTTTGAACCTTTATTTTATTGCTTCTCGTCACACTTGCCAGATGACCATACTAGCCAACTCCGCATCGCTTAATCTGGACTTGTCTTTTTTTTTGTTGTTCGTTTTTTTCGCGCTCTCTGTTTCTTGAGCATCACGCTTGGATGGCATTCGTTCGAACATGGACAAAACTAGGTATTAGCTCAAGTAAGTACTGCGGAAAATGACTATGTCTTCCAACTCTTGGCTTGCCACGCGTTCCTCGGAATTAGCGCGATGCATGGACTCGAGGAAGCCTTGATAAAGGTAATGTATAGCAACTGAATGGACGCACGAGTGTCCCTCGCAACGATGACGCTGTGCGCTGCTGCGTGGTTTCATTATCTTTTGCGAAGGGCCTGGAGCCTAAGAATATCGTTCAACCGGCGTTGTTTCAGGGCTATAAACACGACTGTAGTTGCCAATGTTTTATGTATGTAAGTAACATGATGATATGTACCACATAGTATTCTGACCCGAGAGATCCTAGTAACATGCCCACCAAACTAAACGGAAAGACCGCGCAATTCATTCATATCTATCTAACGACCATCGGGACTTTATATATATCCAGGCTCAATGAGGCTTCACCTCGGCGCCAGGGTCTTATTGATTAGATTGTATTAATTAGCACGCACATGTTACGCGTTGCCGCTCTCCTGGCGGAAACGATTGATGTGGGGAATCTGAACTCGGGGGAAAACGGACCCAGGGATGTCTCGGAACGGGTGTGATGACTGCTGGACTGCATGTGGAAACGACCTGTCGTCGATGGCTCCTAATTCTCGTACTGGAAAGTGGTGTAGCTGTGGTCGATTCTGTCCAAACGTGCGTACGTCGCTCAAAAAGGAGTCGGTACTACCCTATGCTTCCGAGTTGGAGCATGTGGGACGCATACGGGTTTCACTTGGTTTACTCTGCTGGAAACAAGTTGGTTCCAAGTCTAGATCTCACTGTCAAACAAGAGCTGTGACCCCCCCAAATCAGACTTTCGCCTCTCATTAGAATATGGACACACGAAATGGATGATCAGCTCTTTACCCGCTGTGGTTGCATCATCGACATGAATATTCACTTAATGCTGAGGGCATGGGCTTTGTTGTACAGTGTTGTTTTATGATGGAGTCCCTTCTTAGATCCGGATTCAATGGCCTGTGAAACGTTTCCGAGAGAACAGTTTATCCTTGAGCTCCTGTCGGGGACATCCCGTTCAACAGCCGACGGTACCAAACATTGCGGTTGTTGCGTGCCATGCTACTCTTTGCCTCTCCTCATGTTCAGTATCGACGCGTCGAAATGAAAGGAACGGCTTAAAAATGGTTGAATTACGAGGCACAGGGAGTTGACAATCACAGCTTAGTCGTGCGGTGTCACGAGCTCACCAAGTGACAGGTTGACAGGTTGCGGGGGAAAACGCCAGAGGAACGTATTCGGATACTAGGTTTGTCAAAGGCTATTCTTGGAGGTTTTTTGGAATATACCTTAATGATTAGGAAATCGCAGAGTACGCTGCAGTCCGATAATTGGGACACATAAGTAAAGAGGACAAGTAGAGAAAAGCTGTTGCCTTGCCTCCAAGTTGTTGTTTCTCTTACCTCCACACTCTCCCTTGCGAGTGTAGGAATATGTATATCAATGGCCTCCCTTTGGACAAAGCAGAGCTCCTCTCGACAATACTGGAAGGGATCCTGTATGGTAAGACTTGTCAACTATGGATCGCGACAAAACATGTTGAACGCTTATCGGATAAGGCATCTCCTTGCTGATGTTCGGAGGAACGATCTGGGGACTGTTTACTCAACGATCCACTGAACAGATGAACCGTAAGATGCTCACTGTAGCATGTTTGTTGTTGCTATTTAGCACAGTGGTGCGTTCCTCTTCTCATTATCTTGGGCAAAAGTTGAACAAGTTGATATTCTGGGTATACTGTAGCACTTCATGATCAATATCATTAGGATCACACAGGGTTTGATATTGTTCCGGGATACATATCCAGGAGGTCCTACAGGGTATTTTTCCGACGTGTCGCAATGGACATTCGTGTCCAGGAATTATGTGTATACTGCGCAGACGCTAATAGGGAATGGTGTCGGCGTGAGTTTTGTTGCGTCCAGATGAAATCCTCTGCTAACCCCATTGCAGCTCTACTGCTGTTATGCAGCATGGCAATCGAAACTCGTCATCATTTTGCCCTCGATACTTTGGTGTGCCGTTGGTAGTGCGTACCATATGTTTCGGGGTGACAGAATAATTGACGACCGTGAAGTAACTGGAATCGGGGGTTCGTATGCCGCATCGACAGTAACGGTACACGAGGTCTTTGGTAGCAACCTTTCTCTATGGATTACATCCTTTTATGCGTTGACACTGGTAAACAACCTGCTGACGACCTGTAAGTACCCATGTTCTGGTTTACAATGAAGAGTGCATACGAACTTCTGTCTCCCTTTACCAGTTCTGTTGACTTACCGTATCTGGTATGTCGACCACAATGCCAAGAAACTGCGCGGCCAACGAAGGTCCGAACTGCGGCCTATACTATACATCATTATCGATGCTGGCGTGATTTACTCCCTCACCCTTTTGGCAACATTGATTTGCTTTGTAATGCATTCCAATGGCCAGTGTGTGATTTTGGACATGGTCAGCCGCTACGCCCTGCTCCTGCTAACGGAGAAATCTCACTGAAACATCGTTGCTGACTGTACCAGATTACGCCCATCATCTCTATCACGTTCTACATGGTCATTATCCGTGTCGGGTTGGCTCATCGGGAGAACTAGCGAACGGGTTATAGCACTGGTGCGACCCGGGATCGGAAAAGTAGAATGCAAGTTTACGTCGTGACATTGACTACGACCTTGAAGGTGATGGTGGGCAATGATTACTAGTGAGCGAGAGTGATGATCAGGGGGAGAGGACGTCGTACAGGGGGTGCCACTAACTTCGTGCGCACCCGATTTTCCTTGAGTTAACGAGGTGATCGTCTTTACTGAGCTTACTGTATGGCTACCTTCAATAGTTTTTCCGTCTCCGACAGTCGCTCGACGTTGTTAGTAGTTTTTTTTTCTCAAAATGTGCTGTAGGCGAATTCTGTGACGGCCGAGGCTTTGAAGCTTGTCAAAGTCACTTGCAATGCTACCAATTCTTGTACATATTGCCCCACGGTTTGAAGTTATGTCCGAGTCGTGTGCCAAGGTCACATGGCATGTGACTCCTTACAGGCACACTCTTCAAGTTACTGCTAACGACATTGCGGAGAAGATTCAGACAGCTTCAGTTAACTCCAAAGCGCAGTGTTTCAAGAGACGAACATCCCCGCAGTGTCAAGTGCCGACTTTTAGAGCATGACATATTTATTTACCCCTACACAATGCTAATGCTAGTATGCTACACAATTACACCGGCTTCCCTGCTAATCCTTAGTAGTGGTTCACGCCGGACGTTATGTACTTGAATCAGGCAGTATACTATGATAAGGTGTGAAACTTCGTGGCTTTTCGTGACTGACTAATTCTGATAGATATGCGGAAACAAATCCAAGTATCCTCAAAAAATCATCTAAAACTCCTCGGAGTTTTTTGTTTTATCAAGCTCCGGACAGCACCTGGACACAACTCTGCCAGCAAGCTTTCTCTGGGGCAGGGCGTCCAAGTTTTTCTGTTATAGACACTATCCGATCATGTCCGAGATGTCACAATTTCCGAATACATAGCTGGGGAAGGGCTGATTGGAAAGGGTGTTGGGCCCCCTCTTCCTTGCTACCCATCTTCCGCGTTCACTTCCTTTTCACTCGTGCACCATTCTGCCTCTGGCTTGCCCAGGTGTCGTCCAAGGGCACATCCTGAAATATGCGTATCCATGACATTCCTCTGGACAAGGCGGAGCTTCTTTCTGTACTACTGGAAGGGCTTTTGTATGGTAAGATCTCTCAACTTCGATGTGCTGTCTACTAAGGATCCTGAACATTTGTGGGCAAGGGTTCTCGTTGGCGATGTTTGGAGGAACGATCTGGGCATTGTTGCCTCAACGATCCACGCAACAGGTGAATCGCAAGGCAGTTACTGTGGCATGCTTGTTGCTGTTATTTTCCACTGTGGTGCGTGTTTCTTCTCATTGTCCAGGATGAAACACCGGACAGATAATGGTATACAGCATTTCG
>JBBPLJ010000234.1:10664-32699 GCA_038089715.1 Veloporphyrellus conicus
AGGAGCTAGAACAGTACGCGAACTATCAGCAGCGCTATGTCAATTCCGGCGGCACCATACCACCTCCACCAGGGCCCGGGCCTTTTCCTGGCAGCGTCGAGCTCGACAAGAACGGTGCTGTCATTGGCCATCCTCATACTAAACCCACACATCACCCTCCGCGGACAAACAGAACGCCCGCTCTCACCAACGGCCGAAAACCTCCGAAGCACGAGAGTGAGTTTGATGACGACGAGGGCGACGAGGATGAGTACGAGGAAGAGGATGAGTACGACGAGGAGGAAGAGGAAGAGGAGGAGGAGGAAGAGGAGGATGGCGCGGAAGAGGAAGAAGAGGACGTGAAGCCTCGAGATCGGAGGAATGCCGGTTCGCGCGGGCGTAGGCTGGTGAACGGTACAAAGGCGAACGGTCGAGACGGGCTATTTCATCTGGGCAGTAGCCTCACTGTATCAGGCACGCTCGCTCCTTATTTCCTTTTCTTTTCTCATCTCGCACACACAGGTCCCAACAATATCCTGACTGTTGCCGACGATTTGTTGAAGAACGATGGCCAGAAGTTTTTGGAGATGATGGAGCAGCTTGCTGAACGTCGGATGCAACGTGAGGAGGAAGCTGCGGCGGATGTCGAGGACGATAGTGATGTTGAGGAGGACGAAGACGGCGATGAGGAGGATGAGGAGGAAGAAGAGGACGAGGAGGACGAGGATGAGGAGGAGGAAGAGGTGAGATTTCAGTGCTGGCTTTCCTTTCTTATGCTCAGCGATTTCTGCGACACAAAGGTTATGACCGAGGAGCAGAAGATGGAAGAGGGCAAGCGGATGTTTTCTATTTTTGCAGCCCGCATGTTTGAGCAGCGCGTCCTTCAAGCGTACCGCGAAAAAGTCGCCCAGGAACGTCAACAGCAGCTGCTTCGTGAGCTGGAGGACGAAGATAAGCTCACTAGGGAGCGGGAGGCCAAGAAGCAGACACAGAACCAGAAGAAGAAGGACAAGCGAAAGTATGATGTACTTCATTCCTGTGTCTCACGTGTTACTCAAGTGGTGGTTTCAGGCAGCAGAAACAGGCAAAGGAAGAAGAACGGGCAGCCAAGGCTGCGGAGAAGGCGGCCGAGGAGGCAGCTATGAAGGTCAAACAGCAGGCACACGAGGAGGAGATGCGCAAGAAGAAGGAGGAAGAGAAGGCCAGGCGTGAGGCTGTTCGCAAGGCCGCTGAGGAGGAGAAGCAACGCAAGGATGAAGAACGTCGAAAACGCCTTGCCGAGGAGAGGGAACGTGAAGCCGAGCGGGAACGCAGGCGCAAAGAAAAGGAGGAAAAAGTGAAGCAAGAAAGACGCGATAGAGAGGAGAAGGAACGCAAGGTCAGGGAAGAACGCGAGGCCAAGGCTGCTGCCGAGAAGGTAGCGCGTGAGGCTGCCAAGAAGGAACAGCAGGAAAAGGAGGAGCGAGAGAAGAGGTTGGCCAAGGAGCGAGAGGAGAAGACTGAGAAGGAACGTCTTGTGCAACAGCAGCGTACTGCGGCCAAAAGCACTCGCCAACCCACGTCTCCCCGTGCCTCGGGCTCCACTCAGCGTTCGCAGAGCACTAATGGCTCTACGAAGAAGATACTGAACAAGCCCGCGCCCACGCCTGCCCCAGTAGCTACTCCAACCCGTGCAGCTTCTCAGCGCCCAGCGACCATTACATCTCAGCCTGTTACCCCCGTCGCGCCGTCTGCCCCGAGTACCTTTCCACCACCGGTAGCCCCCATTTATCCCCCTGCGCCGGGGATGATACCGCCACCGAGTGCTCTCCCTCCTTATACGCCGCCTCCGCCGTTCGGAGTTTTTGGACCGGGATCTTCGATACCGCAAGGGCCACCTCCTTCGCTTGCCCCTTCCGCTCTCCCGCGAGGCTTCGGATCGCCCTCGCCATTTGACTCGCCCTTCAACAGAGGTCCCCCTCAACCTGCCCCAATAGGACCTCCATCGAAAACCGTACAGAGTCCCGTCGGGGAGGCGACTCTGGTTGCCGCCGGCCCGTCCAGGAAGCCCTCTTTGCCAGATCATGGCCCAGTCGCAAGGCCCGTCTCCATTGCTCCGATCGCGCCACCAGCACCGATAGCACCTATCGCACGGCCTACTGTTTGTGAGGCATCGGGATCTGGCCCTGGATCGCCCGTTCGCCGGTCTCCCAGCCCAAAGGGGATCCTCGGATCGTCTGCCCTCGCCGCCGATGACGACGAAGTTGTTCCGCCTCCCGGGCGGCGTACGGTGCCTGGTGCCGTTGGTCAGTCCTGGGCCACGAGTACAAGCCCGCGCGCCGCCGTGGAGGCACGGCCGCCCTGGGGGGCTCCTGCACCTCCTCCCGGCTTTGGGTCGCCACGGCCACCCCCGGTCGCTGGTGGCTCGCTGTGGGGGAACATGAGTCCAGAACCACCCTCCTGGCAGTCTCCCGCAGGCTTTTTCCCGGCCACGTTTGTGCATCCCATCAATCCCTCTCCGCCACCCCACGCCGGTACTTAATACTTTAACCTGATGCGTGTGTTGTTGGCACACTGTCGCTCGTAGCCATAGTCATAGCGTTTTTTGTTTCTTTGTTTTCCATCTCCTCCCTCTTCTCCTTGTTCTGCGATTTTCGTACCTCTGATGCTTGAATTTCCAGAGACGTATTCGACGCTCCCTTTTGTATCCCTCCCCCTGCCCTCGTTTTCATCGTGTGCTTTATCTGCATCTGCAACATTTGCAACACTCCGAGGTAAAAACACAAAGCAGAAATAATCATAAAGATTTGAAAAAAAAAAAATAATTACTGAAAAATGTCGGTATTTCTCCGAGATTCATAAGTTACATTTTCTCTCTGGGAAAAGAAAGAGAGATGGACGACACGAGAAGTACGCGGGAACATGTCTGCCCTGTCCGAGACTGTCTATCCCCCCTCTTTCTAGAGCAACTTGCTCGACGCCGCAGGCGCGAACCGACTGCGGATCAGTTTGATGACCCACAAAGGCAGTGCACTGATCGCTACGATAACTGCCACCTTCCACGCAAAACGAGCGGATACCACAAATTCCAGGTCTGAGAGAGAAGCATGAGCATGTGTTTAAGTATGAGGGGGGGGGGGGAAGATACGCGCCAAAGTATTCCGGCAAAAAGGCGATGCTGATAACATAGATGAAGAGCGTGACCACTTCAGAGATGACCATGTACGTGTGCCTATAGAAATGTGACATATCGGCATATACACACGTGTGCAAGCGTGCCGTCAACGAACGTCGAAGTTGAGAAAAGAAAGGCACTCACCACGTCGTGATCTCCAATGCGACCATGATCAGTTCGTTCAGGACGAGTGCGGTGAAAGAGATGGAGACGATATTCAGGAATTCAGTTTCGAAGAGGACAAGGGACATGAGCATGATGGCCGCGCCTGGCATTAATAATGGTGTGAATGCAATAAATAGCAAAGAGGCAGACGGACGGACCTTGGTATACACTAATCATCAACCATTGGAAAAATGTCTTGAAAGAAAGTGCTCGGCCCTATAGAAAAATGTAATTTGTCAAGAGTAAGCATGCGGAACACGCGCAGAGGATTTGGTTACGTTACCTTTGTGAGCTCCTTGTACAACTCGGGGTATATCAACGCCAAATCTTCGTTCACGTCCGTGTCCAACACCAACGAAAATACAGGCGCCATCGTATAGAGAGTCGCATAGCCAATCATAAGCCATCCCTGGTATAACGCGATCGGGGCAAAGTAGAATATCGCCGAGAACACGGCTTGCATCACCGAGATGATCAGACCACGGTGGATGACGAATTGAGCGAGTTTGGCAGAACGACGGTAAGAGTTTCGGCCGTGCCACATGAGGAGCTTCGTGAGGTGGCTGAATTGCGTGACGGAAAAGTCGGCGGCAAGAGAGGCTTGTTTTCCTTCCTTGCCCACGATTCCGACCCCTAGAGTAGATAGAGCAACAAGTGAGCGTCTGAGAAGTGAGGTCCAGGTGCTCGACCCACCAACGTCTGCGGCCTGTATCATGCTTACGTCGTTCCCCCCATCACCGATACAGCAGACCCTTTTCTTGGTGTACTGGCGAATGAGACGTGCCACGTCCGCTTTCTGCGTAGGGGAACAACGGCAAGCGACGACAGCAGATAGCTTCGTAGTTATCTCGATGAACTCATTCTTGTACAAATTCAGACAAAGCTATCGCAGCAAAATGTCAGATTGGTCGAATGCACAAATGAAGTCCCAACGTACTTGCAAGGATTCGCCATCGATGACCAGACAGCAATCGAGCTTTGATTGTAAAAACTCGAGTTCGTCACGAACCTGATCCGACGTTTTCACTAACGAGGTGGTCAGCGCGAAATGAGGATGAAGTCGGGACAAACAACGTCGGACTCACGTTTCGCAACTTCGTGAATGTACTGGTTCCTCGCGACGAGCTTAGTCGAGATGGCGATACACCTCGCTGTCTCGATCTTGTCGCCCGTCAACATCCAAATTTTGATCCCGGCGTTTCTCAACAATTCCAGCGACGACTTAACGTCATCCTGAAGCTTATCCTCGACGCCCGTCAAACCCAGCAGTTCGAGATCCCTCTCCAAGTATTCTGAGACAACGGCCGCCATCGCTTCGTTCCTTCCCTCGGTCTTGACGCTTGCTTCGTGGTGCAATTGTTTGAACGTCGCGTAGTGTTGTGCCGTCAACCTCTTCCTCCCAACCACCAGCGTTCTTAAGCCCTCTCTTGCCATATTTCCAGTTTCCTCCTCAAGCCAATCGTTCTTCTGCACGATCTTCGCCATGACCACATCCGCGCCTTTTTGCAAGAACAGAATTTCGCCCGTGCGAGCCTCGCGCACGACAATACTCATACGTTTCGACTCAGAGGTGAAGGGAAAGAGCTCCAAGATGTCGTAGTTCAGCGAGGCACCCGCAAGTGTTTGTAGAGTCATCGAGGTACGGTCCCGTGCGGTGAGTGTTAAACCTACGGACTCTGTCCATTTGACAATGGCAACTTCATCGGGAGAAGATGCTTGGTAGGTTATAGTACCGTCGTCGTTCGTTACAGGAGTTACCTGGGGAAGAAAATTTTGATTAATGAGCCAGAGAGGGAAGTAGAATGCATACATTATGACACAGCGCGAGACTGAGGACGACATCTCGCAGCCTGGCAGACATGTCTCTGCGACCACGAGTAGCAAGTTGTGCGCCCGTTGCAAGTGACCCAGATCTTGAACCTTGCGAATTCGTAAATACTTTTCGTCCTCAAAAACAAGAGAAAATAACGTACCTTGCTCAGCTCCAAACGCCATCGCAAGCTGGTGCCCAACCTCGTCCATGGAGTCATACCCATAAGATATCGTGCCCATGTGCAGCTTCTTCATCTCCATTTCTGGTATATGCCCGTTAACCAGACCCTTGGATATGTGATGCAAAGAACACAAACCATTTTGCGTTAGGGTTCCAGTTTTATCGCTCAACAGATATTCGATCCTCCCGAGTTCCTCTGGTAGTGTACTTGTGCGAACAATCGTGCCTGGAATCTCGCTGTCCGACATAATTTGATGTGCATACACAGTTTTGCCCATGTCAAGGTTGACGCGGAGACTTGGTAAGAGGGATTAGCCATAGATACAGATCAAGACAAGAAACAGGGGGAGATGGCATGAGGATAGGTAACATACCTGATAGGAATTATGGACGAGAAGAGGATCAAGAACCTAAAGACGTAAATATACCAAAGGCCGCGGAACCCATTCAACGCCACAAGTACCACGGAGAGCGCAAACGTGACTGCACAAAGGATCTGGGAAAGAGAACAAAACGGTACATCATCGGCATCGGTTTCTCAATGGTTGTAAGCCGACAAGAAATGTAGGCAGCCAAGATCGTGCGATACATTGGAACGGAACGCACCTTGGCGAGTCTGTTGATCTCTAGATCTAGCAGCCCGGCTTTTGTCTCTGGATGGCTTGTATTCATAACTGCCCTCGTCTCACTTCCCGTATACACCACGAACCCGACAGCAGACCCCGCAGCCAATACTGTATTCGACCAAAGCATGTTCTCCGCAGAAAGGGGTTCCACACTTGGGGCCGAGTTCTCATGTGCCGAGCCCGACGCCGAGTGCACAGTGATAGTGCCGACGAAATTATGAATATCCTTGATCGGGGCATCCGCGTAGACCTCCCCCTCGAGCATCATAATATCTCTTTCACCCCCTTTCAGGCTTTGGGTCGAACTGACGGCGACACGTGCCTTCCAGTCGGTCTCACCATCGAGTTGATCCGTACGTATAAAGCAAGTTCCAGAGGGATCGGATGTTCGGAGTAGAACCATATCAGCCGGTACACGATCATTCTTCTCAAGGAGTACGAAATCGCCAACTTTGAGTGATGAAGAGGGCACGGAACGCGTGTGAGGCCCTGGATCTGGCTGAGAGTGTGATTGAAGTTCGGGATCGTCAGAGACATCGAATAAGGTCGCAGACTCGGATGAGCGGAAACCCGTGCGTTTGGAGGAAGGGGGAGCCAATATTAAGTATTTCTGAGAGTTGGCTTCGCGATCTCGAACATTTCGTTTGTAATCGTCGTATGCCTCTTTTCCCATCGTGATGGACAGGACGAAAGCGAGTGGTGCAACATACGTGATTATGAAACCTAAACAACACCACACATGAGACATAACGGATAGCAATATATTGTGATGAACGCACCAATCTTAAGTGCAGGAATGAACTGCGAAAGTGCGACGAGCAGAAAATACAGGTTGAAAAAGAATTTGAACTGCTCGTATAGAACCACCGGGAAGAAGGTGAATATGTTGTACTTCTGGTTGCGTACAATGTTGGGAGGGAAGCGTGACTGGACTTTCTCTGTCAAACACAACGGAACGACAAATGGACGTGTACGGCACTCAATACCAGCGTAGACTGAAAGGAGGTTGGAGAGCATACCTGGAGGTCTGAACGGGATGGTCCGGGATTTGTCCTGTCTGCCTCTGCTGCCCGCGATGCTGTGCGTTGATGAACGCTGTCAGAAGCGAGGTGAATCCAACATCTGAGAAAGCCGTGTCTACCCCGCGAAACACGAAATAACGCACCCTAGATTCCAAACGTTTCAACCTGGTCGAACCTTGTCCCTCACCGCCAATATCACCGTCGTCATCCCCATCGGGATCACCGTCGGTACTCGTCTCGACATGTCCCAGCAATAATGCAGCCTCCTCGTCTGACTCGTCCGCATACTGTTCCCGTTGCTTCCCCTTGTCTTTCAAACGTGCACTGCCGAACCCACGCGTTGTGGCTCGTACCGCAGCACTGCTCCTGAGTGCACCTGTGTGCATGGTTGTTCTCTCGGGCGTTCTGTTGTCTCCTGGGTGAGCTGAAGATGTGCTTATGGATGAGAGGGAGCGTACCCCGCGCGTGATCCTGACTTGGGTGCGATTGTGTGAAGTGGGATGTCAGGGTTGGACATGTAACACTTCTAATTGGTTTTTGGACTGCCGGCGACCTGTTAGACGCTGGTCGTCCACGAAAGGTCAAGTCACGTCGATGGCCCTCGGTTCTGTCGAAGAGACAGTCAAGGGCGAACCGCAGTAATGATGTGGCTGGTAATAAGCGGCGAACTAGCTGGACTGGACTCAGCCTCAGTGAACGAAAAACTTGGCCGGTTGCAACTGATATGTACCGCCGCTCAGTACTCCTTGTCAGGACTCAAGATACCCTGTGCTTTGCTCTAGCAAGCTACTGCGACAACTCATGGAGGCTCAGACTCTACCTCTTCAAGCTGGTTTTGCAGTTATCAATATTCGTAGGTTAGAGTCCTCCGAGTCTCCTACTTACTGCCTAGCCACGACACCCTCCCCCCAAAGAACTTGAAGCCGAACTTGTCATCCCGCCATGCGCGAACCGTCCTGCGAGACTCCCCTGAGGCAATGCCATAGGCCTTACACCTTATATCGTCGCACCCAGGGCCAGAGACACGACACGGCCCGTGTTTATTCTGCAAGAGCTTTGGGATGATCCGGGCGACACGGAATTTAACAATATATCTGGCCGTATTAAAATCGCCAACATGAAGACGTTTCAATAACACGCATGTTGTTATCATTCGGGTCATAGTACCTCCTCCAACTTGACGACTGTGAGTCTGACTGCGGCATCTTGCAAGAGGAAGCTTAACCCCTCCATCGATCCTACCTCATCTCCGGCTAAAGGACCCGTCGTGTATAAGTTTCATGTCATCGTCTTCGTTCCCCGAGCGAGAAGTTTTCGCCAACGCCTAGCGGCCGTTCCCGAGTTCGACCTATCGTCGAATCATGATCTGAAACCTGGCCCTCCAATGCAGCGAAACGATATAGAAGCTGCTGACCCAGTTTCCATACATTCTCCACTCCAACCTCCCTAGAAGAGCAGGATATGAAATGTTTTTTTGCGCTCGCACTTCTTGGAATAGGGGGGCCGTTGGCTGCCTGGGCGAGCAGCAACTCGGGCTGTCTTTGCACCTATGGTCAATCCTGCTGGCCTTCTGCGTCCGCATTCACGCAGCTCCAGTCCCAGGTCTCCCAGCCCCTTGTATACCCGCTTCCAGCCGCCTCTCCATGCTACCCGCCCTCCGACCCGTCAGGAAACTGCACTGCCGTCCTCGCGAATTGGTACGACGGCAATTGGCGCGCGTCCATGCCCGGAGCGATGGAACACCCCTTTTTCGAGACGCTCACGTTGGAGAATGGTACTATCGACGCATGTTACCTTAACACGTCCATCACGGGCACATGTGAACAGGGGAGCGTGCCTGTTATCGGCGTTGACGCACGCTCCGTGGAGGACATACAAGTCGCGGTCGCGTTTGTAGTAAAGCACAAGTTGAAGATGGTCGTCAAGAACACCGGGTAGGCCGTCTCACTCAATACGAACGGTGCAGGGTGTGTCATCTAATAGATGCTTGGATGCGAACAGCCATGATTTTCTCGGGCGGAGTAGAGCGCGTGGTGCATTTGTGGTATGGACACATCACATGAAAGATATCACGTACAACGCGACGTTTGTCCCGCAAGGAGCTCCAGCCAGCGAGATGTATCAAGGTACTTTTGTTCATCTAAAGCTTGTCTTGGACCTTACTTTCTGACTATCTTACTCTGTGCAGCTGTGACTCTTGGTGCAGGCGTGCAATGGCGTGAAGCATATGCCGCTGTCAACGAGCGCGGGCGTTTGATGATCGGTGGCATCTCCCCCGTGGGTTCAGTTGGCTCCTCCGGTGGGTGGCTTGCAGGCGGTGGTCATTCTATACTGTCCCCCAACTACGGACTCGGTAAGATTCTGAAGGATCCTCCTGTTCCTTAAAATTGAATCTCAAATTGAAGGTGTTGACAATGCTTTGGAGATATCTGTTGTCCTCTCCACTGGAGAGTTTCTAGTTACGAACAATTATCAGAACTCGGAACTGTTTTGGGCTTTGCGTGGAGGAGGTGGATTCACGTACGGGATTGTCACCTCCGTCACCTACCGCACGTACCCCTCTGTTTCTGCCCACCTCTACATTTATGAGGCAAACCTCACGAATTCCTCGATAATGCCGGAACTTGTCGAGAACTTATTGCGCTTCCAACCCCAATTTACCACTGATGGTTGGGGTGGCGCCGGAGGCATAGATGGCCAGCAAACAATGGTTTTCTTCTTCGTCTCACCCAACATGACAAACGAGACAGCGACGGCGACTACCCAGGCTTGGCATGACTATACAGCCTCCCTCGCACCGTTTGGTGTTGTCTCTTCGGAACAAATGGTTTATTATCCTACTTGGTATCAATTGTACCTGACGCTGGACAGCGGTAGTGATACTGTGGGCACAAATCTGATGTTCACGTCTCGCCTTCTCTCGCGGGATAGCATTGCCAGCAACCGTACAGCCATCGCCAATATCCTCGTCAACTGCGGCGGTGGCTTCAGGTATGTCTTGCACCCATCTTTTTGTTAGGACTGAGCTGACGGTCGGGAACGATAAAAATCATTCATGTAGCATGATTGCGGGGGGCAAAGTCAACCAGTTCGCTGCCGATTCTGCCGGCTTGAACCCTGCCTGGCGGGATGCCGTCGTGCAAGTGTCATGTGGGATTGGTTGGGAGGACGGGGCATCCTCGACCGAAATCCAAGAGTTGATTTCCCAGCTTAAAGTACAGATCAAGGAAATACATGATGTGACACCCAACGATGGCGCCTACTTTAACGAGGTATACCATTCACCTAGGGGCTATGCATGTTTCATTGACCTTTCCTTTTCCCATTTCTACAGGCGTCCTTGTTTGAGATCGACCCGCAGAAAACGTTTTTCGGTTCACACTATTCCGACCTGAAACGTATCAAGGACAAATATGAGCCATACAGAATTTTCGTTGTCGCAGAAGGCGTTGGGTCGGAGGAGTGGAACAAAAATCTGACGTGCCGCTATTGAGTCCTGTTCTGACTTCTCTGTCTTATATTCCTGCCGGTGGTGATCCGCGTGTATACATAAGAGGTGGTTACTTGGTATGTACAATACAATGTAAATGGTTTGATGGTTTGCTGGTTCGAGTTGCAAGTGAGGTTGGGTGCCCTGCGTGTCAACGATATCGAGAAGTCCGTTTGATGGGTCCGTACTCACCCTTGGCAAGGCTCGTCAAGGATACATACGTATTATGTAGCATCGTCACTTTCGTTCATGCCATAAGCATCTAGTAAATCTGCTCAAAAATGGATGCCTCCTTCATGATCGCCCCCAGTTGATCATAACGGGTATGTATAAAGGTGCTTCTTTATGAGTAAGACAACCCTTCTCCCCCGTGCATTAACTCGTCCACTCCCACACTAAATTTAATAAGGAAGAAAAAAAACATCAATTTTGTGGCTACATACATGCGACTTTACATGGCATGTTAGCTATGAGTCACGTTTCCAGTACCATGATTCGAGGTAGGAGATGGCGTAGCAGTGGCAGGTTGTGATGACGAGGTGTCGAGTGCATGAGCGACCGCGCTAGAGGGTGATGGGGAGACGGGTACATGAGTCCCCGCGCTGGAGGGTGACGACGAGATGGGTGCATTAGTAACCGGGCCGGAGGGTGGTAACGGGGTGTCAGGTGCCCTGGTACTCGAGCTGGAGGGAGAGGCGGAAGAAGAGGCGGACATTGACTGAGCTGCCGAAGTGAGATCGCCAAGAGTGAGCAGGCTCAAGTCATAATTTGCCGGAACATGCATTTGGGTAATGTGCAGCCACGGAACCTGGTATCCATTCGCGGCCACTCTGTTGTTGTTTTTTTCGGTCAATAAAAAATGCCAACACACACAAGTCCAACATACCGTAGGGTCACAACGCATTGAACGTCCATGTATCCCAATGGAATGATTCCGAGAGATGCCAATGCACCCTGGGTGAGAACCACGTTTCCGAATGTGCCGCTGTTCACCGTCTGACCCGGCGGGACGACATAGTTGCTGAACGCCTGGTCAAAGTGTGCATATAGCTCTCCTTTAATTAGACCATCCGCTTGGACAAATTCGATGATGAGATCAGCGTCCAGTGGATTGTAAATCTGATTTGGACGTCCATCAGTGTTAGTCGGGCGCTCGCATGCAACAGCTCAATGACTCCTCACATCAAAGTTCAATTCGATCTCGTTCGTGACCAGAGTGCTCAGGGAGATGGTGCCATATATATGAGCGATGATAGGTGGCGAATTCAAACCTGAAGGGAACATCAATCATGCATGGCACACCATGATGTTGCCTACTCACCGGTCACACTGGTTTGCAGCGTCACTCCCTCAAGGGCAGGATTCAGCGAAGCAAAGGGGGAACTAGCGCCATCTCCTTGAGCGATCAAGGGAAGAACATCCGCAGATTGCACGAAGTTCGTCAGGAATGATTGGGCAACCGTATCATTCGTATCGGCAGGTTCGTAACGAAGCGCTCCTGTCATCGTGTTTTCGCCGGGCACCAGGTTAAACGTCTGAACAAAAGGCGTTGCTCAGAAAGAGAGCTTGTGTCGAGACGCTGACTTACATCCAATGCGGCACGTCCGAGCATTACGTTTTCATAGTACACAGGAAGAGTGATTTCCACCGTCGAAAGCGAGACATTGGAGGGATTATTCATCGTTACGGTGAGCGGCGCAACAATGTACTGATCGCCATTGGTTCCACCGCTACCTGTGACGCTCACATTGTCGATACTAGCTTTGCCTCCAAAGGAGTTGATGCCTGCGTGGCCATGATAAGATGAAAAGCGTGGTTTCATGGAACAATTGACCCACCTTGCAGGGTAGAGCTAACATCGAATGGGATGCCTGAAATAGGCACATCACCGATAGACGTCTTTGCTGACACATCGACAGTACCGCTGAGGCCGAGGGACGCGGAGCTCTTATCGGTCACCTCAGCAAACAAATTCTCAAAGGCAGAGCTGTCCAGCGACACAAGCGGGACGTTATGGAAGTTAATGGGAAGAGGGACAACGTTCCCCGTAGAAACTCCACCGACAGTATTAGACGATGGGAGACGAAGCTATGTCCGTGTATCAACCATACCGTCACTGGAAATGCTAGTATACTCACCGATGCAGCAGATGCTCCACCAATCTCGAGAGTCATATTGACCGCGGATTCAATGACCTGCAAGGAGAAGCCAAAGGGATTCTTGTACTCTGCTACCGTGTTCGAACTCGACAACGGTGCAAACGCCTCTTGCTGAGTGTCCATGACAAGGCCCAAGTCCGCCAACGAAATGGATTGGATAATCTGCTCGAGGGGTCAACGAGAGGGGTTCCAGATTCTCATGTAGTGACTTACATCGAACTTCTGGCCGGGAAGGGTGACTGAAAGCGTCAGAGTTTTAAATGCATCGCTCAACCAGGTGACGGGTGAGCTCGCTCCCGTCGGCTGGACCGATTCTCCAGCAAGACTTAATGTAATATTGTCTGCTGCAAGATACTCTGAGAACAGCTGGCCCATTACATCCAGGCCATTGCCGCTTTGAGGAATCATGCGGCCTGTGACATGCGAAGTGACCTGTCCTTCGGGAGGCAACACGAGGCCTGTGGCAGTCAAGGCTAAAGAACCATCTCTTGTAAGGCCTTGCAATCAAGATCGGAAATAGAAAGCTTACGCCCAACCAGGGTGTTTTCGAAGTACGACTGGAACGTTACCGTGCCCATATCGATACCAAGCTCTGTTAGAGAATGTCAAGAGAGCGACAAGAAAAGCATCACTACAAACGTACGAGCAGGTGACGGGATGAGCGCGTCGGTGCTAATCATGATGCCTCCTGCCGGATCATCAGACGGAAGCTGGAAATTGCTGATGGTCACTCCGGGTAAATTGTCAAATGCTTTCAGCGTAATGATCTTCGTCAGGGACACATTTTCAAAGACCGTGCCAAGAGCAGTCACCCGAAGACTGGACGTAGAGATGGTCCAGTCGAAGCTTGAGCTGTGGAGCAAGTAGGTGGCAAACGAGGTGAATCTGCAAAGAAGTTCAGCATGGTAAAGCACAGGCATCGCAGAATAACCTACCGTGTCTGGTCGGTGATGATCAGCTTTCCTTGCGTGGCATAATTTGGAACGCCAGTGTTTGCAGCAGCACAGACTATAACTCGTGTTTGAATTACTCGGAATAGGCAAACGGAAAACAGAGCTTACCTGGAGGGAGCGCAATGGTCGCGATATCATTTCCCTGCCAATTCACGCTGAGGCGACTATTAATTGGGTGGCTCGTAGCAGATGCACTCGACGTACGTGACTGGATCCACAAATTCAATGAATGCATCGAGCGGCCCGATGTTCGTCAAGGAACCCTGGAGAGCCAAGTCGAAACCATCATTCGAGATGTTCCTATGTGACAGTAAGCGATCGTGCAAATAGCCACGGGGAGCAGGCGTACGTGATGTTGGCCTCGGAGAAAGCAAGGACAGCACCATTCACCAAATCTTGCGTTATTGGTGCGGCAACAGCCCCGATAAGATACAGAGCGGTTCGGTCAGTCTACATAGCGTCAAGGTTAGTCTATATTATTCGGAAGGGGGATTGCTCTTACGATCGCTGTCACGCCTTTCTGCAGGAATGACAGAGCCGTCGCGTCTGTAACGAAGCATGGGAATCTGGAAAGCTACGCGAAAAAATAGCTTACAGCTGTCCAATTCCAGCGAGGAGACAATTGCCAGTTCAACTTGGAGACCTTTCAAAGCATTGAGGATAGCATCGTCGATATCGAACTGATTCCTGCTACACAGAGGGAAAAAATGAGTACATTCCGACATGGCCAGTCACCTGTCACTTACCTAACACAGGTCGGGGCACTAGCATCGACAGAAGTCTTGACCTAGGACAACCAATAAACGTCAGTGTGGGCAAGATTACATCCCAAGATGCGTACAGGTGGATGAAAATTAGGATTGTCAATGACGAGTTGGAACAGCTGTGTCAAAGGTCCAAGATCTACACCATGTTCTTGCGCCGAAATGGTAATCAAATTAATGATCGTCAATGGATCGAGGTTGAAATGGAACGGAAGCGCTGTTGATGTCACATTGCTATGACCGCTCGCGTGGATTGGATCCGAGGATAAATCAACGTTTTCGATCTTGCCGACGGTCAAGTTCTGGAATGTCGCCGTGGCGGTGACCCGAAGCAAGTTGATGCTTGCCGTAAAGGGATTTGCAAGGCTGAACGAAGAAAATGCAACGCCTGTCTGTACGATGTCAGTCGGGAATTCCAGAGTGGCAGTATTGATAAGGTTTTGATGCAAGGCAGGAATGGTGACGGGCGACAGTTTGATCTCCGATAATGCAAGCTGCAAAGATCCGATCGGCGTAGATCTAGTGGACCCCTGAATAACCGCATTGGAATCAATTCCTTGAAGATAGTTCTCCAACATGTTCTGACCCGCGGCGGTCTGAGAACTGCCATGGGGAGAATATTGCACGTCTATGTGGCAGGATTCGTGAGTGCTGATGCCTTACTCCTGCTGGGCATCATATGCCTACCGGTTGGGTATTCAAGAGAACCAGGTTGTATGATCACATTGTTCTTCAGAGGGTGGTCAGACAACTGATATCGACAGGAATCCAAAGCTCTCACCAAATCAGCAGATCCAATCATTTCGCCTCTGGCCGCATGGTCAACCAGGATACCGAGACAAAGAAATCGCATGCACTCACTCAAATTGCAAGGCGAAAGCAATATTGCCCATGCCTAAAAGTGGGTTAAGTAATTTCCTCAGAAAAAAACGCGCGGAGTGTTACCAATTGACAAATTGCTGGACGATAGGACTTGTTTCAATACTGCGCGCGGAACGATAGCTTAACCTCTTACCTCGGGTTGTAGAGAGCCGTGTCGACTGTGATCAAAAGGTAGTCAGAATACCCATGATTGACATCCAGATTGGTCACGGTAGCTGGCTTGGCCACAAGACCCTGCAAACCGGCAATAGAAGAATCGACAGAGAATTCAATGTCTGATAATGGCAAGACCCCGACGGCAGTAGAAGCAACCGCATTAGTAGATCCGGACAAGGTAAGGGGCTGCGTTTCTGCGAGGGTGGTCGCGGCAAGGAAATTGTCAAAAACGGAATGCTGATCCGTGAGTCCGGCAAAAGGTATATCCGAAAAGGTCATGTGTATGATGCGGGTCTGTACATCTGTCGTGCATGGTGCCTCTGAAATGACGAGTTTAGCGAATGATTGACCATTGAAGCCGACCGTGATATCAGGCGATAACGATGTGATGTCGATGGGGAACGTAAATGGAATGCTGAAAGCAGCGGTCGTCGCGTTGCTGCTCGATGATGGGCTGTATGCTGTGGCTTCCGAGAACAGCAATTCCATTTGCTCCAAGGCGATTGACTGAATGACATTAAGCTTGCCCTGGTTGGGTAGCGAAGTTGCAACTTGTAGGGATCGGACCCCTTCATTGAGCCATGTGACCTTAATGGACCTTGGCAACAGGCACAGAATAACATAATATCACGCTCACATTTGTCGGACCAGCACTCGCTCCTTGGACTGTAACTTGGCTGTCCTTTGCGTGGATAAAGTTGTTGAAAATTGTCGATACAGCAGCCAAACCTTCGGCCGTATTCTGCGGGATGAGCCGTCCAGCAAGAGGTAGTGGCGACATAGACTGAGGAGCGAGCGTAACAGACGACGATGATACAGCGGCAATCTCGATTCCACTAGCATAGGTATTGAAGGCGAGGGAGCCCAACTCGATTCCGACTTGTGAAGGCTATATAACGCCATGGTTCAGGTTGACCGCAGATGTTACCGACGAAAAATATTTACTCACGTTTGTCACTGTCGATTGGATTGTCAACTGGATGCCGCCCGAGGGGTCATTGGCGGGCAAGTCAAACGAATCAATTGTGACACCGTTCTGCAAACCATTGAATCCTTTAAGAGTGACCACCTTAGACGGTAGCGAAATCCCCGGAACCTGAATGCCTGCAGTACTAGTTTGAAAGGAATTTCATACTCGATGTCCCAGATGAACATACCAAGTGCGTTGACTACTTAACTGAATAAGCGCCCACCCATTTGCGATCAGATTGACCCTTACCAGTGAGATTCTCTGCAGAAATTTCCCATTCGAACGACTCTTCGGTAAGCAACACCTTAGTGAAGCTCGCAAGAACGCCGACGTCCGCCACTTCAAACGTAGTCTGGATATTGAGTGTAGCCCCAACATCGCCTACGACAGGGACGTCATCTAGATGCATCGTTCCGAGAGCCTGGCCATTCCAAGAAACGGCCAAACCATTGCCAAAGGAGATAGTGGCATCAACTGAGCAAACATCAGTATATATATCTACAGCATTCACATGGGCGGAGCAGCAATCTTACAAGGTCCTGCGTTAGTGATGCTTCCATTCAGCTGAGTCCCTAGCAGCGGTTTAGTAAGATGGGTCAGGATCCAAGCAAAAACTCAATTACCAAATGATGTTTCCTCGGGATTTGTTATAATGACAGTTTCGACACTATCAGCCTTTGAGTTTCATTGAAGACCTCATCTAGTAATCATGATACGTACCCAAGCGCGGCGCCCGAGACAATTTTCTGCACAATGGGTTGCGCCAAGACAGGCAAAAGGAGATTCAGGCTGTTGTCAGTCGCAATCGGAACACTAAGTTGAGTGTAGTTAAGAGTTGTCATATATTCGCCTGGACGGGACGATTAAAAAGGCCAGCCGTGACAGGACCGACAACATACCGATCGTAAGCTCCGCAGACAGCTCGATATCAGAGCGCAGCTGCTTATATGCCGTATCGACGAAGGAGGGAAGGTCGAAACCACTGGAAGAACACATTCAGAGTAAGAGACCAAGCTACTGGGTGTTCGTACGTGTATATATTGTTCCTACGACTGACCGGAGTCGAGTCTGCGTTCGTGGTCTTGACATAAGAGTATCCGCCCAAAGCCACAATGCCATCCAAGGGTACGGTATCAAGGCCGGCCTCCACGGCGAGAACACGGGTAAGAGTAAACAACAGCGGAGGGTCAAAGTTTAAGTCGAAATTTAGAGGAGGGGTTGTGGTCGTCGACTTTCCAGCAGCGGAGATGTTGGCATCTGTCTGAATAGTGCCTAGGGTAAGCCCATGAGATGTAACAGAGGACGTGATATGAGTGATTTCAAAGCCTGCTGTGAATGGGTTGGCAAGATCTACAGTAACGTGGGTAATATTGTTCTGGACAAAGGTCGGGAGTACTGACGAACAGTCAGGAGTCAGAAAGATAAAAAATCTTTGGGACTCACTCTCTAATGAGCCGCTGGACAGCAGACTGGACTTTAGGCCAGGCAGTGTTGCCGTAATATCCAAGCTTTCGAACGCAGGTAGCAAAGAATCCACTTGGGTGCTGCCACTGAACCCAGCAATTACGAGCTCGACATCTACGACACCGTCGTGTTCAAATCAAAAAATAAGGCATCAATAAAATTCCTGACCAGTGCCACCAACGAATTCATTGAGTGTTTGCATTCCTTGAGGGGTGTTGTTCGGCTAGAATGCCATATTATGAGTTCACACCGACGAAGCCAATGAAGTCAAATCACCTCGAAATCCGATGTCGAGGTCAATGAATTGTTCCCCATGTACAGCGTCAGATTTGGCATTAGAGCAGTACCAAGAACGGCGCCGTCTCTCTGCAGTTGAAGGGCTAATAAGTGTGTTAAACTCGTAACTCCTATAGCAATATCTCCTAGAACTTACTCAGATCACCAGTGGCCAATTGAAGGTTAGATGGGTTGACAATGGATACTGCGATAAGAAATGAGGAAAAACCAAGAGTTTCATAGGCATTACCAACCGACGATGCCTAGATTCAGGGCTTGCTGTGTACCACCGACCACATCTACGGACTCGATGGTAGTGTATCCCTTCAGTCCTTGCAGGCCGGTCAAACTCGTGGTTACATTAACTTGGATGGGATCAAGCGTGATTTGACCGATACTCGTGCTTGCCACAGCGGTCGAGTTCCCTACCATCAAAAACTCGGTGGTCTGCGAGTCTGTAAGACCCATGTCTTGAAATAGACAATGTCAAGCGCAAGCTGCTAGCAAGTAAAGTCATTGCCTACTGAATGCAGAGAACGATCCATGTTCTGCGCCCGTTGAGTTGAGAAACCCGTCAGATATGGTAATATTTATTTGGCCCTGAGTATCAGTTGGTCCCAAGACGCTAATGGACGAAGTGGAGGCACCGAGAGGCTATGTGAACCAATCAGAAAGATGCCGACAGCTATACATGTCATTCAACGCACCGTGGAAAGTCCAGCGACATTTTGACCATTCCTCACGATATTGAACTGATTCTGGATTGCAGAAATCGATACATCGAACCCAAAAGGAAGCTCTGTATTGCAATCCATTTAAGTTTGAACACCACAATATAGTGATCATCATTTACCCATGAAAGCATAAATCGAGTTACTGTCGGCCCGAGGACTCCAGGCAGTCTCTGGTGTAAAGGTAAGCGCTAGGCTCCCAATATCGATGGACCGAATTGGGTTGATCGGCGTTAGAGACTGAAATGGGACAGTCAGCGTGAGGCTTTCGATACCCTGACTGAGCCAGGAAATCGTTGTTCCATCAGGTTGGACAGCAGACTTTCCAGTTGCGAGAACGGGTGAACTCTGATGGTTGATGAAACTGGTGAATAACTGAGAAACCACAGCCAAGTCAGAGACTGTGGTTTGAGGAATAAGAACGCCACCGAGTGTGATGCTGTTGTTCCCTGGAGACTAATCATAGGTGTCAGATCCGCTCTAGAACGAAGGGACATCAAGAATACCAATTGAGTGTTGGGCCCAGTGCCACTGCCCAAATAAACGCCTTTGTATGAAAGATCGAAAACCACAGTCCCTAGATCGAGCGCGAACGGGCTATATATATGCGTCATTTATCGTTCCGGTATGTCAGAAACCAACCGACCTCGGATTGGTGAGTTGGGTAACTGTCACGAAGTTGATACCACCTGCGGGATTGTCACTGGGCAGCTGTAGGTCCTCTAACTTGACGTTGCCATCAAAATTATTGATACCTGAGTAAAAGGGATGCGATTCATGAGACCAAAAGGTGGACGTAAGAGTGCAACTTGCCGTTGATCAGGACCATCTTGTTGAACGATATACCATGCGCGACAGGAAACTTTTCTGCTTGGACAGAGAGATCATTACTCTCAAGCTGCCAAGTGAAATTTTGAGACGTGATCATGGCTGACGTGAAACGACCAAAGGCGTTTTGGTCTGTGATGTAAAAGGTCGTTGTGTCGTTTATCGTGGCACGTTTGTTGCGAGCGTACAGGCTGGACAACTGCATATACCCGAGGGGAACCTTTGTAGAGCCGTCTATCCAACTAATGTTCACAGGGGTCGGGAAGGAAATGACGGCAGAAAATATGCCAGTATGAGCAGCCTGACAGAAGGTGTCAGTACGAAATACAAGGCATGGATAGGACCACATACAGTGCCTTGCATTAACAATTGGAACCTGTGGCACGAGAGTATAAGGGCGGACGTAGGAAGGAAGGGGGTAACTCACGAAGTGTTGGTAGGGCTGATTATGGCAGCCATTGAGACACTGATGGTAGCCTTATTGACGACATCCTGGACGATGGCTCGGAGGACTGGGAACAGGATGATGAACAGCAAGGCAATGCCGAGACAGGCCCCTATGATGGAGGTGATGATGAACCAACGGCGTTTGTACAGTGGTGGTTTGGGCGGAGGGGCGGGGGGCGGGGATTCGGGCTTTTCGAGCTCGGTGGGTGCTTCTGTGAGGGGGACATCGGCGGAAGGGTCGGCAGTACCTGCGGGGGCAACAGCGTTGACTGGAGAGAGGGTGAGTGGGCTAAATGAAGAGACAAGGACGAGCAGACCAGCGAGAGATGCGTTCGAACGCGATGCGATGGAAGATGGATGGACGGGGCTCTCCGGTGGGGAGGCAGTGGGCACGACCTCGACCATGGAAGTGGAGGAAGAGGGTTAGGGGAGAAACGACAGGAAGCGAATGAAATAGGCAGGCCGAAATAGCCCAGAAGACTCAACCATATGGTGCTAAGTATATCTGTGATGGGTTCCTTCATCACACTTCCTTCCTCGGGTCTACAAAAGGAATAATAAGCGAGTCTGTCTATTCCACTGGCCCCCCGGAGAACCCCGGGTCGCCGTCGCTTACCCCAAATAGCAGGCGAGCCCGGCGAGCGGATGCGATTGAATTCTAGGTCCAACCGTCTCCGGCTGTTGTCACATGGCAAGCGAAGATATACCCAAGCGCCCCACTGGATAAGTAGTCCATGTCGCCGCATAGAGCGAACGACCGTTCCCAGTCCGGGATCGTAGCAGGATGAAGTGGTTCTTGCTTAGTTCTCCGGCAAGAGAGATGCAGGACTCCGATTCCTCGGTGCTCGTGCATGAGGCGGACCCACCAACCGTACATTGACCAGTTTTAGCTAGTTCTAGCTTACGGTATGCAGTTCGTTCTCCCCCTTTACTGGCGACGAGGTGTCACTTGATCTACAAAGTTCGACGGTTCATGACGTCTGGCATGGATGAGCTGGGTTGGATGTGAGACGAGATGTACAAATCAGATGTTCTCCCATACACACTCGCAATGTACAGGGGTAGCGGAAAGACCCCGGCAGGAGCACCACCAGATGCGCGATTGGAGTGGATGCCGAGGACTCGTTCGTCCTGCATTTCTCGCAAACTCCCTTGCCATGAACTGCCGAAGACAGGCTTTCGGGACCTCGGCCGAGTGACACGATGAGCGCGAAGTTACAGCTACACCCGCTCGAAATCACAACCGTTTCTGCTGGCAACATTCCTCAGACTGGCGAAGAACGAGGGCAAAAGGAGATCAGGATATCCGACACGAACTCTGCAATTGGCGTTTATCGGATGCCACACACAAGTATCTGATCTGGACCGACATTGCGCTTGAGGGATGTCAGGCGTAAACTTGTCTCTCGACCTTTGCTGCTGGCAATCGCCGCTGCTAGCAACACAACGTGTCCAACGCGATATCTGATATGCATCCTGTGGCAATACTAGTACACACTAATATGAGATGAGATAGTCACTGCTACTAGGCCCAGACGAGGACAGACATACCTGGCACGTACTGTCGCAACGTCCAGTACCATTAATCACCATCAAATAGACGTATTTTGACCACAGTGTCGATCCAAGCAGGAATGAAATTTGTAGTCTATGTAGTGTTGATACAGCTCATGATGTGAATTCGGATGAATACGGAATTCCCCTCCAACTCCGCTCGTTCCCAAAATTCATTGTAGTTTCTACACCCAACCAACTCAAGCCATGCTAGCCACTCGGGCGTCGACCGCAAAACGTCTGGCACGCTCATTTGCCACCGTCGTCGACTCCAAGGCCTCAGGGATAAAAGTCGCCGCCGTCGACAACGGTCAACCAACAACCGCCGTCACCTTCGTCGTCAAAGCCGGTAGTCGGTACGAACCTGGTCCAGGTGTCGCACATGCCTTGAAAAACTTTGCTTTCAAGGTTTGTTTTTTTTT
>JBBPLJ010000235.1:2520-13993 GCA_038089715.1 Veloporphyrellus conicus
GAGACCGGGGACAAGGGGAACCTGCGATCAGGATCTGCTGGTGTGGCTGGCGTGACAGTGATGGGAGGAGGTTCCGCCCGGTTAGTCAATTGGTCAGGCGGAAGTTCCATGGAATGAGCAAGGTCCGTTTTTATTTCGAGAACCGTCTCCTGCATCCCAGAAACAAGGATCACGGAGCCTGACGGGGTGACTGCTGACCGCGATCCCGTGTCAGTCGAAGATCTCACTGGAATTGCTGTTAGGCACGGGAACGTTCAAGTAGAGGTTCGCGTACGCTGCGTCTCAGAAGTTGCTCCTTTCCGCTCTGCAATCCACTCAAAGACATCTAGCCACTTGGTTTCTGCTCCTTCTGGGCCGTCGACATGCTCTGTGACTGCCATTTGCGTCAGTCGCAATTGTAGTGCATGCTCTAAAGCATCTTGCGTCGTCGGAACGGGGTGATCAGGAAGGATGTGCAACAGGGTAGCAGAGGAGGGAATCGTGTCTGCGTCTGAGTCAAGGATCATCTGATGAACAAATGTTCCGTTCGCGACACGGTCATCCCTGTTCTGTGATGAGATATCTTTCTCTGTCTCAAAGTCTCTCACTGCCATGCCTTCACGTGGGACGCTCTTCTCGCTCTTTTCCGCACTGACTTCCGTATCGCTTCGGGACTCGTCTGCCTCAGAGAAAGATTCGCTGATCGCGGCGCCTATCTCCAACACCTCTTGCGCTTTTGCCCACTCTCCCTGAGCTGTGAGCAGTAGACCGAGGAGGTGCCAGTGGCGAATCTCATTCGAAGCACCTTCGACGGCCGCACGTGCAGAGATGATAGCGTCGTCCAGATTTTGCGAAGGACCAGGGAGTGCGAGTGCTAGCGCGAGTTGGTGATGTGCACTGGGGGTGGGGAACAGCTCGACGGAGCGGACATAATGCTTCAACGCGTTGCGCAATCTCGTCGGGCGAGTGTGATTCTGTCTTTCTGCAGATGTCATGGAATTACGAGGAGGCCATGGTGCAAGTACGATCACTCACCTACGAAAGCAGAAACGGTGTTCCAGATGCCTTCGGCGAGGGAAACGCGTGCAGCAAGCTCCTTGTCGGCGTCATCCAGTCGTGTCTTTGCCTTTTCCAAAAGCTCCCCGGCTTCCTTGGCTTCCTCGACGCCACCTGAACCAAGTCGAGTTAGCGCCAGGCGGCAGAACATTCTTGCACCCTCAACGAGTGTGGTCACCCAGTTGCGGTCCGTGTCGCTGTCGGCGTCGACACCTGCAGCGCGCGTTTTGCTTACGACCTCGATATATAGATGCAAGGTACGCTTTGCAAGCTCCGTGTTTCCCGTGACATGCAGAAGCCGGGACATGTGGCGAAAGATGCGGTAAGAGTTGAACGTGAGTCGCGTGGCCCACCAGAGAATCTACTTAGTTGAGTAAGGATAGACGATGACTAGATGGGGGGCTCACTTACGTCAATGACCCACTGGGCTCGATCTGCGATTGAACCACTTGCTTCCCAGAGGGCGACGGACAAATCGACAAGATCTTCAACCTTGACGTTCCGCTCTCCGGCCTCGGGAAAGTGGGTGGATTTATCTAATATCGTGCGGTATTCATTGATGATTGATCGAGCAGTGTTGAGCCACTGCGGTGGCTTGTCTGACTGCAGGGAGGGGGGAGGGGTGGCGGGATGAGAGGATACGCGGAATCGGAAGATGAGAGCGCGTAGATGCAGAACAGCGACGATCGAGCGATGGGAAGTGCGAAAGGTAGGTGGCCAATGAGCACTGCAGGACTCGTAATGGGTAAAGAAGTTCCAGATGAGCCCACCCTGGTCATCGAGAGGGTGCGTTCGGGCAAGGAGAGTGATGGCACGGAATATGAGACGTTCTATCCAACGCCAAAGCTCACGATACTGGGGGAACGAGGAAGGGGATGCTTGTGGCGTAAGGGAGCGCGGGATTTCGAATTCGATGATGTTCAGCAGAGGGATGGCGGTCGCGTATGCTCGAATGGCAAGTCCCGCGTTCTCCGGGTGGAGCTTCTCGTGACACATGCCTGGAAAACAGGTAACGTACAGACTACAAATGAACGTTGTTCTAACCTTGTAGACAGATGCTCCGAGTGGACTCGACCAAGGCCCATGCTCTGCCGTCGGTGATGTTGGTTGTAGAGGGTTCGGTAGATAAAAAGACGCCGGTGCAGGACGTGGAGGTGGATGGGGTAGAATCAGGTGGGTGTAGGGCAGAGCCATCGGATCTGATAGTAGATGGATGCGGAATGTGGCTTTGGGCATCAGGGATTGCGGGTACCTTGGCGAGGTAATCGAGACATTCAGATGGCTCCCCCAATGCGTACGCGTAGTAGGCAAGCGCAAAGAGGAGTGACTAGAGTGACCTGAATAAGTGCGCAGCTAGAGTGAGGGCCGACGTACGTCCGAGCGGGTGGTCTGGAGCTTCTTGAGTGCTTCATAGCCCGCGATCACCTCTTGGACGCGTTCGGGCAGCAGGATACACTCTGACGCGAGACGGAGCTGGCCATCTGGCTCTGAACCCAGCTGGTCCTCGTCCTCGGCGTCTGCAGAGAGCCAGATGGAGAGCGCCTGTGTCTGGGACGCGATCTCTGCGACGTCGTGGAAACCTGGGCAGTGCTTGTTAAATTTGCGGATGAGCTCCGCCCAGTGCAGGGGCTGGTGGTTGTATGAGGTTGCAGGGGCTGGAGAGGCCCAGAGGCCTGCGGTGAGAGCTGCTCTGAGCTGTGCCCAGTAGTGTCTGTCCTTGCCATGCGCCATCAAGAGCGTCGCTTCCAACACCGGTCCTTATATCGCCCTGACCCCCCCGTGTGACCCCCCCATTCAACACCTCTCTTCGTCCTCCTCCACGATGCCCGACCCACTCACGACGCCCGCGCTCACCCCAGACTACACAGACTCGGGCGAGGGCGAGGGCTCCTCCTCCCCCGCATCAGAGACCGCAACAAAAACACGTCGTCTGACTGCATTCTACCCAAACATGAACGCAAGCAATAAACCGCTCAAGCCTTTCAGTCGCAGCGCTGCAAAACGACAGAGTGTCATGACCCTCGGCAGCATCGAGCACCTCCAGCACTACTTTACCAAGACTGGCATCGCTGCAAAGTCAAAGTGCGTTTCCGCTTCCTCTAGTTCCTACCTGCCGCTCAAGCCTCGCCAAAAGTCCCTCCAAGAAACTAAACGGCCAGCTCGTACCCGCGATTGGAGGATTGGCAAGCTTGAAAGCGTTAAAGTCGTCTTTGAGCAGCATCGCGGATTTTGAGCTTCCCCCTTCGCCTGCAGTTCCGGAGGCTCGGCTGCCTTCATTTCCCTACGTCAAGACATACCAGACAGACCCAGACGCGTTCCTTCCTGGCGTCATCGAGGACCTCTCTACCGTCACCCAGGCCTGGGCTATACACAATACGCGCGACTCTCTTTTTCCGACACCGACTTCCCGCGTCATCGATGTCCTCGAGATCCTCAAGATCACTACCCGTGCCATACGCTCCATTCGGAACTACGTTATCGCACTCCCCGATGAATCCGCAGGCACTCTACGCACCCAGTACAGGAACAAGGTCGCTTCGAGCGCGCCCGTCCCGAAACGCAACGTGGCTCACCCAAAGACCCAGCTCGATCCTCTGTCCTTGATCCGCAAGTCGGCATTGGAAGTCCTCGCTGCACTTCGTGACCTTGAAGAACGGTCCAGGGTTCCATTATCCGACGAGGTCTACGATGCTCAAAGTGATCGTGGATCATCGCAGGAGCAACATTCACATTCACGTGTCGCCTCACCTATGCCCACGTCGGACGATGAATCGGACGTCCCACAGGTCGATCCTGATATGTCAATTTCGTTTGTGCGCGTACAAGGACGTGACGAATCCGTACCAGTCTGGGAGGACGAGAACGACCTCGATGCCCACAGCCTTAGCGAAGAGGAACGCGAAAAGCGAGACCATTGGGACGATCGACTGGTGCTTGGTGGCGGGTGGCTGTACAAACAAGATGTCAAGTTATCAGACCTCGCAAAGGAGCAAGGTGTCGTCGGACGATACGTAGACCTCGTCGACGACGTGTTATTCGGAGGTACCAAGGACGGAAAACGCGGGTGGGAACGGGAATGTGAGAGAAATGCAAAGAGAGGCAGAGGGCAGAACCGCAGAGTTAGTACAGGTGACATGCTTACCTACCGCTTCCCCCATGATGCACCGCGCTCAGGGCGGCGCGTCGTCTCTTCCACCGGCATTCTCGATTCAATGCACAACATGTCGCTACAGGAGGAACCAGAAAATATGGAGACACTTTCGGAGGCAGAAAGCGTAGATGAAGATGATCTTCCTGACTGGGCTAAGCGCTCTTTGTTTGCAGATGACCCCGTTGGTCAGTAGACGGGCAAGAAAGGGTATACGCCTATACTAATGCTTGCCTTGCAGGCCGCGCACATGCTCTCCTGATGACTCTTCTACCTGAGAGTCTCCATTCTCTAGTCCCCCCACCATTCGACAAATCTGCATTTTTCAGTGCCCTCGCATCAGGTCAATGTCTCTGTGTAGCTTACAACACCGGTGTGCGTCGATCCCGCAAGCCATGGGGTTTCATTAGTCTGGACTCCATACATGACATTGCCTTTCTCGAGCAATCCGCAGACGGGGTGGATGGAGACCAGAAAGCCAAAATAGGGTGGACTTTTCGAAGGATAGATAACCTACGATTATGGGCCGGGTAGGTCTGTGCGACACTCTGACTTCATACTCTAACTGTTTATCTTGCTCAGCGCACTCAAGCTTCGTTACCTCCTCCCACTCGTGGTCCCTTCCGCGCCCGGTCGACCAGACCATATTCCCCGCAATGCTTCCCCAGCCAGTACCCATTCACGCGGCGCGTCTCCCGCGCGTCCTACCCCTGGCCACATCGCGGATATGCCATCACCATCCCTGGCAAAGATCCGTTCTCCCACAGCTGAACCTCTTATAATTTTTGACCCCCGACTCGTCGCCAGAAAGGACGACGGGTGGGAAATAATGCTCGGAACTGTTGTATTACGCTGGGTTAAGGCAGTCATGGAAGAAGTACGAGGAGAAAGCCCAAGGTGAGTACGTAGCAGAGCGAGATGCTCAGTCCCGGGTCCTTGTCCTTGGGCAGAATGTGATATACCATGATGCTCCTCCTGGAAATTCTTTGTGAAATGTTGTTCTCTTCTGTGGGTCTCACGGTTGTTGCTACTATACCTTATACTGTATTGCACGTTGCGTGCGTTCCTCCTCCCCTCTCCTTTGCCGTCCTTTTTCCCCCCATGTTGTCCCTGCAACTTGCATCTGTTTCAGACTTCACTTTCTGATTACATACCCTCGTCAGTCTCATCCGCTCTTTAATATTGTAGACCATTTACTCAATTATCGTACATGATACCCACGCACGCGTGGTTTTGGATTCTGGATGTCATATAACGAATGGAAACGTCTCGTACATGTCAAGGAGTGCACGTAGCAATGGATGAATATTAGTCGTTGATCTTGTCATCTGCTCAACGAGGAATGATGTCCAGTGGATCCTCCAAAGGGTCGGTCTTGGTCTGGTATCATCGTCATTGGCTGGATACCAAGGTTGTCAACTTTTCTGATCTAAACCGTGGCAGAAGGGATACCCCACCAAGATACATGTCCTTACTACCTTTCTTGGTCCTAATAAGGTATATTAAAGCGGCCGTGTTTTCTCTTCATTCAGTCGTCTAATGGCAAGAATCTGGATATCATGTCGACCCACGGTCAGGAAAATAGGGGTTATACCTGACTAGTGTCTCTCTACATGAAATGAAAAACAGAAATGAGGGTTCATTCAGGCTAGAACGTGAACGAGCGGACGACCTGCGAGGGCCCGCGGGAAAGAGGGATGCGAACAACGCACTATATGTTCACCAAAGTCATGCAGCCCAGAGGTAAAAACACACGATGACCGGCCTTTTGTGTGCAAGTCGGCAATATGCCCACACGCATTTTGGACGCGGTTACGTTCACAGCGCCATATGATCCTGAGCCGAGTGCTATTGCAAGGAAGTTCTAATTATAACTGAGGGCGAGTGCAGAGATTGGCTACCCTCGCTTCTCGAGCATTTCCGTGACGCATGCATGCCCAGGTGGGTTCGTTTCTGGCATATATGTACCTAGGAGATGCCGAACGGTTGGAAAGAGACTGCAGAAAGCGGAAGCTATGAGTCCATCATGGCATGAACTAGGATATATTTCTGTTTGACCGTGCAACGCGTTCTCTCGAGCAACAACCTGGCCTCCTGTCTGGAATGCCTCTGATGAATGTTATACACGTCCGAACTGAGATCCGAACGCGAACGCCACAGAGTCTCCCGGGTACGTTGAAAATAGCCAGTCCGTTCAAGGTGTGACCTTTGCGATATTGGAGGATCACTGGAAGGTTCCGTTGTACTGTGATCCAAGATCTCGTTATACGTGGTCCCAAGTGCTATATAGATCCAAATGAGTTCTGAATGGGCTACATTGGACCCTATTGCCAGTAGGGAGGCTGGATCACAATGAGGCAGGGTTCACTTCCCTGGTATTAATATGAACAAGGCTGGAACCCTGCAGGGGACTCGGTAGCCGTTTGCATGCAGCATGGCGGGATCTAGTATCAATATCGTCTAACTGGCATGCATGATGTGAGCAGTGCTGAAAACCCGAGAGCTTCTTCCCTCGATCAGACATCAAGCAAGGCAGTTTCAACACGGCTACATGGTCTTGGAAACATGCCTAACCAGATGCTTGTGACTGCAGCATAAAGTGGGGGCCTGTCGAAGATTGGCCCCGATCAACATGTTTCTCGGACGAAGTTGTACCAGGCTGTTGGCAGTATACGGGACGCGGCAGCCGCCTTCAATGAGTCCATTGTCAGCTAGGACAACGAATGAAGTGAGTACGATGCCCTCATCGTTGGAAACCCCAACCAGTGAAATGATAGAAAAAGTGTAATTGAAGTCCGACGTCGGTGTTCTCACACTTGGATCCATCTTCCTTCCATTCATACGGCCAGCTGAGGCCGACTCGTCACTAATTGTGCAGGGAGGCAAACGCGATGAGCGACTTTGTCATCAGGTCCAGAGGAACTTCCAATGCACAGTACATTACCAATCGCAAGATGTATTCGTCACAACCTCCGACTCGGAGCATCTCACCACGAATTCCCCTTTTGTCAGACTTCTGTCAAGGTCGAGTCATATTCAAATTGCGTCATCGGTCCAATTTTTCGAGTCCGTTGCGCCGCCAGTGTAGCTCATTTTTTTCCCCCGTGAGCAATAGTCTGATCGCCAGATTGTTGCATTCGAGACGGTACGTTTGCGTATTCAAGCTTAATGTCATGGAAGAAGGCGCATTCTCATTGCAAAAAAGATGTAATGAAAATATAGCGCGGGGAACTCGGACCGCATTTGGGCGAAAAATAGCTCCTCCTCATAGCCCGAACACGCGGCCGGCCTCTTGGCCGTCATGATACGCGTTATGATAGGCTGACTGCTTGATTCCGGCTGTCGATCTTCCCGCCACACGCCTTATGTTTATTCCGGTCCGCAACTTTCCAAGATCGAAACCCTGATCTCCTACTTTCTCGGCGCATTAGCTGGTGGTCGTTGGATTACTCATGCACGGCAGTACTTCTGCCATGAACCGTGAGGATGGACAAAGTGCATTATTCAGCCATCCTTTATAAATGATGATAATCGATGGAACTGGCTTCAGACAAAGCAAAGCTCTCCCTCGTGCAGCCAACCTTGTCTTCTTGCTTTCTCTCTGCTTACGCGCCTTTACCACTATGCTGCCACCTTCTCCGGTTTCTCCAGCCGAAACACTGGCCGACGAACCTCCGAAGCGACTTTCGTTGACGCGCAAGTTGTTTCTGCTATCGATGTTCTGTTTTGCGCAGTTTTTGGACGCTTTCAACAACTCAGCGCTTTTTCCCGCGATGCCCGCCCTCGAAGTTTCTATGGGTATCACAGAGAGTCAGTCTACGTGGATCATCAGTGGCTTCCAACTCACGTTTGCTTCTTTTCTCCTGATCGTACGTTCTGTTGTCATTATTTTACTCTTGATGGACGCTGATGGGCTCGCTCAGAGTGGGCGGATAAGTGATGTATATAATCCAAGTAAGTGCAATGCTCGTGTTCCTCAAGACAGCTCACTGAGTAAGCATTAGAAAATGCATTTATCACAGGCCTAGCTTTTCTGGGAATTTTTTCCATCGGCGCTGGCTTTGTAAACAACAAGATCGCAATCATTGTGTTAAGGGCTCTCCTTGGGATCGGTAAGTGCAAAACTACAAGGCGTTGGATGTGGATGTGCTAACATACGTCATAGCGGCTTCAATGACAATACCATCCGCTCTCACACTGTTGGTACAGGTTTTTCCGGAACCTCTTGAACAAGCTCGAGCGATCGGTGTGTTTGGAGGCTGCGGTGCAGTTGGAAATGGTTGGTGCTGACATGGTTCTCAATTGAGCATATACTAACAACCGTATAACACGCGCAGTGCTTGGGCTTTTCATTGGAGCGATTCTTGTTGAATACGCCTCGTACCACTGGATTTTTTGGTTTGTTGCGATCGTCGCCATTCCGATGGCTCTGTGTTGCATATTCATAATCCCCCCTGAAATTGCCAAGTCTAAAGATAAGCCTGAAACGAGCGGGAAAAAATGGAAGAGTCTTGATCTGATTGGCATTTCAATTTTGACCGGTGTGCTCATCTTCACATATTACTAGTTGTATCGCGCTAATATAACACCATCAGTTGCACTGATTCTTTTCATCTATGGGGTGACGTCTGGATCAGCAGATGGCTGGGCCACTGCCGGGGTCCTCACTCCGTTGATTATTTCGGTATTGCTCACTGTTGGGTTCTTTTATTGGGAAACCCTAATCCCCGCCGACAAGGCGGCGATGTACGTCGCACGCATCCTTCTTCATGCCCATCAGTTCACGGTTTCATGACATAGACCACCACGTACATGGTTCTACAACAACTTCTCCGTCCTATTCGGTTCAGCGTTGTTACCATACTTTTGGTGGTTCGCGGTCTTTGTCGTTTTCACAACTCTCTGGCAAGATAATTTTTACTGGACAGTAATTTCAACTGCAGTCCATATGTAAGCGTCATATAAACACACAAATTGTTTCTCTAAAATGATCTTTTAGGTTCCCAATTGGAGTGGCTGGCCTAGTGATGAGCTTCACCGGGCCGCTATCCAGAATATTCTCCCCGAAGTGGATCATTCTCACTGGGATGTCCCTAGCAGCTGTGTCCACCGTCCTAATGATCGCAGGCGGTAGTCGGCCAGAGGACTATTGGCCCTACATATTTCCCGCTTTCACTCTTGGTAGCGCTGGTGCAATGTTGATATACAGCCATACAAAGTAAGCGGGGTGTACCAACCGCTGCATCGTATCTGATGATCGCATGTTTTGACAGCATCGCAATTTTCCAGGCCGCGCCAGCATCCATGGCAGGCACAGTGGGCGCTATCTTCAATGGAGCCCTACAGTTTGGTTCTGCAGTCGGACTTGCGGCGTTCACCTCGATCGAAACGTCCGTGGAGAGTACGCATGGCGGCCCGCAAGAGTACCATGGGCGTGCAGCCGCGTTCTGGTTTCTTTTAGCAGTCGTGTTGATCGAAATGATTGCCATTGTCTGCTTTTACCGGATACGAACGGACCATGGATTACAACCAGTCGATGATCTTAACAACGACGCAACGAAATGCTCAACGGAAAAGTTGAATGAGACTGGACAACTCAAAAATGATGCGCAGACGACAGAAGGGTCGAATGTCTCGCCAGTATGAAGTTGGGTATTGGCTTTACATCTTTTCCTCCGCATCCTCGCGTTGTAGTAGATTTCATTTGTCGCCATTAACTTGAGCACCATAGATTGGCATGTTTGACATGTGAAATTGTCATTGCCGTATTTAGAAGGTACATAAACGTATGTTCATCTGTATCTGTAGTCCCCGTCGCTCTACCTCACCTTCATGTAGCAACCATGTATTGATACATTCAGATGACCTTGTGTTGGCTTGATGTTTGATCTTAGTCGGAGGGTTGTAGAATTGTTCATCAATAGCCGACGGTAGCCGACACTGGCAGTAGCTGCCTGCTGCTACCACACTAACCTCGGCGTTTTCCTGAACTAGTTGGGTCTGTCAGCCTGGAAGATTTCAATATCATGACTACGTTCGAACTGGCACCGGCTCAACCGTCTCCAACGAGAAATGGGCACAAGTGCCTGGAATATGGCAACTCTCATCAGCCGAACTATACGTTTCCACTGCGCTTAACCTTCCAACCGACAACGAGAGCCGGCGAGACGTGACCAGTACCTCCCTCTGGAAGCCCGGGTATCCGAGCTTCATTTCTTCCATGATCTCTCGCTTACAATCTAAAACACCTCCCAAATAGTTATACGCTTCGACAGTCATTCTAGAGATGTGGGCACCCATGTACCAATTCTTAGCCCTTGGAAAGAGCGTGAGGTCGGAAAACCCATTGATGTGCTTTTTGTAAGTTAGAGCTATGTAGAATGTGGGAGAAAACTTGCTGATTGTAAGGGTTAGACCGTCTGCCGCTTAACCGCTACATCAGAAGGCGATAATACTGAGCGATTACCACTCAGTATCCCAGATGGTACATATACTGATCATCCGGAATCAGGTAAGCCAGTGTGCTTACACTGATGTTGTGCTGGCAAAGATAATCAATCGTTTGAATGACCCGGGAGCCTTGGATTTCTACGCATGTCGGACCATCAGAGAACGCCGTTGATGCTTGCGGACGTAGACCGAAAGGAGGTTCGGAAAGTTGTCGATCATCATCCCCAGGCTTTAGCAGAATGTTGCGCTGTAAGTGATCTCCTTCGAAGGGTACGGCGGTTGAAACCTTACTAGGTGATTGTGCCGTTCCGTCCGTGGTCCTGGATTGTCTTCCCATTATGTAACAATATTGGTCTAGACATGGACTTGCAACCAAAGGGATGACGTACAATTACGGGCGCTAACAATTTGCATTTCTCAGGATTCTTGATCCTCTCGCCAACTTTCTTCTTCCAAAATGTGTACGCAATATCATTTGTATCCTTGTTAACGAAGAGGTCTTGGTAGTTGGCCACTATCCGGCCAACAGACAATGGGCTATCATCCGCGTTTTGGTCAGGTAACATGGACACACTTTTGCGAGGGTACGCTAACCTGGTATAGTAATTCTTATCCTTCAAAAATTCAGGCCGGATGTTGCACGCAACACGAGCCCAGAGTACAATAACTTTCGTCAGATAAAATACATGTTTTGAAGCCTACCCTTGTAACAACTAAAGCCGAGACGTCGCCAGTGCTTCCCTCTCGAAACCCGGGTACCCGCGCTCCATTTCTTCCATGATCTCTCGCTTGTAATTCGGAATACCCCCCACGTAGTTATATTGTTCACGAACCTTTCCA
>JBBPLJ010000235.1:15837-29138 GCA_038089715.1 Veloporphyrellus conicus
CTCGTAAGTGGGAATGTCGCTGTCGACTCGGGCGCCAGGGTACCTATTCCAATACCAAGTCCCACCAAAATCGGCCCCAGCTTCGATCAGCTTGCACCGTAAACCGAGCTCTCGGAGGCGAATGAGGTGGTGAACGCCACCGAAGCCCGCGCCAACAATGATGGCGTCATACTGTTCTTCCATCATGCAGGTCTTTCAAGCGGGTCGCAATATCGTCCGATGTTTGTCGTTGGTGGGCACTATACCGTGTCGCACTGTCATGCTGTTCCTCTTTTATCTCTCGACGGTCTCACAGAGTTCCGGCATTGGCTGACTTCCTTATCGCTGTAGACTTCTTTTCCCATCACTCCTCGAGGTATGAGTGAAAATAGAGTGCTGTCAAAGGCAGGGTCATGATGAGTACAAACATACGCGTGCTCAATACTTCTCTCATTTCCGCCCATTGCAAGACCTTGCCGGACCTCGGTTGGTCAGTCCCCATGAAGACCCATTTTCCCAAGATCCAACCTATGTGAGAGCTACAATTAGATGCTAATGATGTACTTACTTTTTTGGGAATTTTTTCCCAAGTAGCTGGTGCACTTTCCATAAAGTGCAGTCTGTTTCGGCTCGTATTTGCCCGTCGATGACCGCAGCGCAGCCGTTGTTTCTGGTTGAAACAGCGAGGCTCACTCAAAGACCGAAATTATGTGTATATTTCTTTCTGAGACAGGACTGGGAAAACCCCCATCTTGAGCGCTAACTGTTCCTCACAGAGAATGCCGACAATGCGTGGTTAATCGAGGCTCTACTCAGTGAGATTGCGCCTCCCTGCTCTTCTGTGCCCTCGATCAAGCTCCTGGTTCATGTAGATTATCCAAATAATCACCTTTTTGATGTAGTCGGATGTGAATCGATGATTAGAGCGCCCGGTCTCGCAGTATGCTGAAACTGTCCGCTTACCTTTTCAAAATTGTGCAGACTTCCCTGATGAGCAGCCTGAGATGGTATGATGCCCCAATATTCGCCTTGACAATGCTCGTTTCGTCCAAATAAGCCGCGATTACTATTACGTACACGTGCAATGTCCCACGAAGCGATCCCATGAATTGGAAATTATATGGTCCCCATGCCCATGGAGGTTTTTCCAGTTAATGGGAAAGGGGCGAATAAGATGGCTTGTAACGCCTACCCTAAACCGACCACAGCTGATGAATACGCAATTTGTTCACGTACATCAATCAATGGGGATTGTTTTATTTGTCTTGACCACCTCCTAGCGGTGCAGAAACTTTGGCTATTTAGCTGTCTGTCTACGACATCATGGTGAATAGCTCATTTCATGCCAAAACCTCTTTCAGAACGGTCGTACCGACAGCACCGTGGCTCTCGTTTTGACCAGGAAAGGCAATATTTTATCTGGCAGTTCATGATCCCCGTCGACTTGCGTCCTTATCGCAACAGAATTCATTCAAATCCTGCCGCACTGGCGCCGCCGCTGGCAGTTCCTGACTCCCAGGAGTGTCTAGAACCGGACCACATGTCATCGTTATAGAGAGAGCAATCATACGACTGCTCGTCTAGACCACCTACCTCTTAGGGAAAATGGATGCCCCAGTTGACAGAACAGGTGCTAGATATCACTCCCATATGAGTGGAGTGTATCGTCATCGTTCGTGATAGAAACTTGTTTTCTTCCGAGCTTCGCCAGGTAGCGATCAGACAAATTACTTTCCGGGAACGTTGGTGTCATGTGTCAGGTCGAACGTAATCAGCTGCCTCGTGGTTGTTGTTCTCCCCACAACATTACTACAACAGCATGTGAGTGTTTTCAATTCGTATTCCACATATTATCACAAGTATGCCCTGCATGGAATAGAATATAACTTACGATAGCCGCGACTTCGAGCCCAGCCCCCACGCACCCAAAAAGTCCCACCATATCCGGTCTACTGTCATCCTGCGGTTCAACGGATGTAATTTCCGATCGTCAAACTTCCGTTCGAACCGGTTGTCTTGACTGCGGTAATGAGCTCTTCTCTTGAATAGTAAGCCCCCCCATCAAGTTGCGATGACTCCCAGGTGAGACCCTTTCTGATGGGAACAGTAGCTTCTCAGACGGTACTACCGCGTAGGTCATATCTATGTTTTGTATTCTATCCTTGGAGATTTTCTCTCGTTCAACTTGAGCATATCCTTTTGTAGACCCACCGAGCGATCAGAAAGACAGAGGGGGATGTGCATGTGCATTTTCCATGCGATTAACAACGTCACAGGACTCGAATAGTGGAAATGCTGAGAGATGAAGATTGAGCTTGATTTGCTTGGTGGTGCCGAATACGCCTAAAATTTTTGGCGCCTTAGAGCCCAGGAGACGAGGGGTAGGGACGAGACCTGTGGTTGGTTAGTCGTTCGAGTGTGTAGTAATTAAAAAATCATCAACTGTTTGGAGGATTGTCAGAGCGGCAGTATTCATGATTGCCTTGACAGAGCCAACAACCTCGTTCAGGACGAGGGTGGATGTGGGCACCCCTCGTCGAGTCCCTGGAGACAGGAACGATGATAGCTTTTAGGCTTGTTTGGAAGTCTGGTCAGTGTATAGGTTATCGTGTACATACCATGGACCATGGAAATGGGGTTCTGTCACTTTTGCGAGGGGTCGCATCTATTGAGCTAAAAGAGACCATAACCATGGCCATCTGGCCGTAGCTGTGATACCGTTGCGTCGGCCTCTTGGGCAGAGAGGATGGTCATGTGCCTTCGACTTGAGACATACTGTTCGGTAGTGCGACAGATGTTCTGCTGCTAGCGTGTGATAATAGACCGAGCCGACGGCGCGTCCTTTCGATAGCCGCTTACCTTTTTTCTGAGCTTACCGGGGACCTCCATCCAAATTTCTATTTTGTTGGAAAAAGAAGAAGAAGTTGGTGGCTGACGGCGACGCCGCGTGATGGGAGCAGTTCGACTCAATTCCAACTTCCGGAAGTAACCAATGGCCATGACCCACGGACGGGAACTACTAGGGCAGGGACGAATGTTACGAATAGTTCGGCAGCCAGGAATGCTAGTGCCGCGACTGTGGAGGTACGTTATCACTTGAACTGGGCCGCCCTCCGAGGATCAGAATAACTCAGCGAGGTCGTAGATCTGCCTTCGTTTTTCGTCGCAGTTGACTGAGTACCTTTCCGGACGTAAACAAATGGCTCAGTGAATCGGACACAGGCGGGTATGTGGCTGTGAAATCACCGTGACGCATGACTGGTGAGGTACTCGTCTCGCGGCAGGCCTTATAGCTTCACTCTTGTTTTGGCATGTCCAGCGCTCTTCCGCTGTTTAGCCCTGGCAGGCTGCGCAACTACCAAATATCTTCTGTCGGCGCCTACCCTGTAGTAGCAGCGCGATCACAGCTAGCTGCTCAAGGTCCGACGGATTCATCGGACACGATTGAATGACAACTCACCGCGCCATGTCACAGATTCCGATTCTTCATAATGGAGCAAATAACAGAAGAATTACACATTCGTATACTCGCCACGTTTTTCATTTTCGTGGTTTCCCTCCTAGGTAGGGCGCGATCATCCTAACCCTTGAGTCTGTGCTGACGTCCCCATGTCAGCTGTGTCGTTCCCTGCACTCTCAAAACGTATCATATTTCTCCGCATACCACGAATCATATTTTTCATCGGGAAGCATTTCGGAACGGGTTCGTTTGCCGTCATCTAGACACTTCCGTGTGCAGTCGGCTGATAACGTATCGACAAGGTGTCATCTTATCCACTGCATTTGTACATCTGCTGCAGGACTCATTCGAAGCCCTCATGAGCCCTTTGGTACTGGCTCGTTGGAATGTAGGAAATTACGTGGGCCTAATCGTGTCCGTCTTTCTTTCGTCTATCTTCGACAAGAGGCATACTCATGATCCTGGTAGACTGTGCTCTCTATTGGCCATATTTCTTGTAGAATGCAAGTGCTCTCTTCCCCTCAATATTCCACACGTAATGATAGGGGACGCGCAGACGTATCGACGTCCTACGTTGACCGACTCCAATCATATAGCTCTCCATCAACATCCGTAGCACCGACCCCTGGAGACGAATCTCCTGTGGATTTGGAGCGCACGCCTTCATCGAGCAGATCCACTGACACAAAACGCTTAAATTCAGAGCGAACGCCGCTTGTGGCGACAATGGATTCTCACCATCCATCCAGCGTTGCTCATCGCCACACTGATTCCCCGTATGGTGCCGTTCATCACCCTGATCATACACATAGTCCTCTGGAAGGTGATACATCAGCGTTTTTCGAGGGTCACCACAGGCACGAGCTGCGATGTTCACACCTGGAGCATCATGAGCGTAGTCGGCCTCTAATAATGTATGGCCCAGGGGAGTTAGCTGAGGGTCGACTAAATGGCGTGGGTCACGTGCATCACGGCGCATCTGCCCATCATCACCATGTATGTGTGGACGCCGAGGATATTACACAGGCACGGGAGCATCGTGTCCATAACTATCGCCATCTCGATGAGCACGAAGACGATGTCAAAGTAGGAAAAAAGAGACAGATTGTTGGCATACTTGTGAGGCTCAACAACGGTCGCCTTGTTGGCTTATTCACCACTCACCCTGGTCAAGATATTACAATTAGGCATCATGATCCATTCGTCAGTTATCGGTCTGACCTTGTCAATACAATCGGGTTCAGACTTCAGTGCGTCGTTGCAATGCTTTCCTGTTGTTCATTACTAACATGATCATTTCACAGCAACCCTTTTAATCGCCGTGATATTCCATCAGCTCTTTGAGGGACTCTCCTTGGGCATACGAATAGCCGCCCTGCCTTCGTCCCACGAGCAAGAGTTTAAATACTTGGGCATCCTAAAACCTATTCTTTCATGCCTCTTTGCCATCACCACGCCCGCTGGCATCCTTCTTGGGATAATCGTCTTCAAGCGCAACGATGACCTGGGTAAGTTACTAAAGCACTGGGATATTTGAGTCAGGCTAACGTATTTACGCCCTCAGCGTACATGCGTCTTGTACAAGGAATAATGTCTGCTATTTCGGCAGGCATGCTCACATATGCTGCATGTGTCGAGATGCTCGCCGGCGATTTCGTGATGGACCCCATCTTGTGGCGGAGCAGCGTAGGGAAACAGGCGCTTGCACTGGCCAGTTTGGCAGCTGGCGTGACTGCCATGGCTCTTGTGGGCTCCTAGGTCATCGTTGGTTTGTTAACTGTGGACGCTTTGTACTCTGTAATCTTGTCGACTCTTATATAATGCTCTTAATCGTTGTCCTGCTGGAGGCGCCGTGAATCGATGGCATTTTGTTCTCTAGACCTCCGTAGGAGCTCGACAAGGGTGCTCTCGTCTAGAACGAAGCTGGTAATCGGGTGTACGTATAGGGCCTATAAATTCTCTGATGAGTCAGAAATCGAGCCGACACTCCAAGGTCATTCGTCACTCAGAAAAGAAGCTAGCTATGACCCTATATATAATTGAATTGTAACGGGGATCTTACATGGTGATATTATCAAGTGAAAGCCAAACAACCCACTCTCAGAGTTACTTGATACACCGGCAAGTGGTCTACATGAATGCTATGCTGTGATTCCAAAAACATCTGAAAGATTGGATCCAGGTTGAGACCATCAGATGGCCTCATGCATCTAGACAGACGGAGTGCATACAGATACAGGTGAACGTATTCGCTTGAACTTATGTCCTTTGCAAGCCGGTACCAAGGTCTCCTAGTCCGCTTGCTTTGAGTCTGTCTTGTGGCGTAAAAGAGGATTTCCTATTGTGAACACTGCCGCTGAGAAGAATCATACATAATAATACATTTACTGTCTTCACCCATCTGAGTCAATGGAGGGATCCCCAGGGGTGGACGAAGTAGAAAATGCGAACTTACGCGGCCAAGAATTGCTCAGCTAAGATGTCAACAAGGTCAGAATTCTGCATGAGGGGTGGCCTCAGGGGCATAGTGTATGTGGACCCTATCGGGAACTCATTGAAGATACGCTCATTTGGCTGTTCTGGACCCATAGCGCTCGAACCAATAGTTGAAAGTCCATCCAAGCGACGATACGATGCACGAGTCAAAGATATCTGCAAGAGTCCGGTTGCCCTATTCCTCTGCGCTTTGTCCGATGGAATTATGCCAGCGGAGACATCGCTCGCATACAGTCAAACGTGTTCCTGCAACTAGGCATACATGATGGTGTAAGAATTGGTCTCCAAGTAAAGCGAACCGTCTTCAAGTTGGAACGCCGCGGGTGCCATGCTTGCGACAGAAAGACAAAGGCGGACAACAAGTACAACAGGATTAGAAACATGTAGCGTGCAAGTCCGTCCTCGAGCCAGCTGACGATGTTTGGACACTAGCAGCGCCGGTTGACCTCAAACTTCATTCAGCCACTTTTTCTCAGAGTCTCCGCGACCCCGGGATTCTCCGTGGGAACCTCACATACACCGACGCCGCCAGTCTATCGAATTATAGATACTTATGCCTGCCACAAGCGCCAAGAAGGCCACGAAACCATCGGCCGTCAGCAACGCTAGTTCGTCGGTCGGCAAGTCCCGTAATAGTAATAAGCCGCTGGCATTAGATTCCAAGTTTCCGCTGGCCCAGTATGCATCCGTTCTTGGCGTACAGCTGATCCTCGTCGGCTTCACCGCCCTGTACCTCCCTCAATCGACACGTCTTTTCACACCCCTCGCTGTCCGGAAGACGACGGACAGACCGCAGTCTGAATTCATGGAAGCACTGACCGTAGACCCGTTGTCGACACTGTGCTGGATATCCGTCGGGCTTACGCTCGTGGAGGTGTGGTGGGCGGGCTGGATGCGGTCATGGGCTTTCGAACGGCCAACCAAGGGGACTACAGATGAGATCAAATTAGAGCGCGTGCGGTTCGACAGTCTACGTTTTGCGGTGCGTGCATATACATCGTTACGTGTCAAGTGTGGGTCGGACCACGCTCGCTCATTGAACTACTGCTACCATGTTTTAGAAACTCAAAGACGCGGCTGCGTTCACCATTTGTGCCACATTGGCAATGCACGTTGTCATTGTGGCGTTCGGCGCCCCACTCACAACGTGAGTTGTCTAGTCGTGTCAAGTTTTGAAGGCTGAGCCCTGTCGCAAAGTCACGTCTTGCAAACAATGTTCCTAGCATTCGTGGTTGCCATCCTGACCGCCTTCACACCCGCCTTCGTACTCGGAATGCCTTCCCTAGCTTCAGACACCCCATCGTTGATCACCAGGTTGACGTGGATACGTCTCTTTGTTGAGCTATCGTGAGTTTTTTCAGCGCCATGTTTCCCAGGCACACCCAATATCTTTTCACAGACCAAAGAATGCCATCGAATGTGCCATGGTCTACCCAGCAGTTGGGACAATGGTTGGCAGCTGGCTTGGTGCTATCCCCATTGCACTCGACTGGGACCGGCCTTGGCAGGTATATTTGCACTTATTCTCATACTGCCAAACCTATTTTCATTCGTGCATTCCCCGCAGGCTTGGCCATTGACGCCGCTCTTCGGGGGCATCGGAGGGTACCTTATGGGCGCACTCCTGGCGTTTACTTTGAGTACGGTCAGGTACCTCGCTGCGGAGCATATTCGATCACAGCCATCAAAAACCGACTAGTTGACGCCGTCCAACCTGCCAAAGGACACATTTCACGATCGTGATTCCACTGCACGCAGAACACCTCTTGACTTGGTGATATATCTAACTTAGGAACAAATGATGAAGTGGGAGCGCGAATAAATCTTCCTTGGAAGTTGTGCCTTATCACCATTTCATCATACCATCCATCATCACTTACCTGTTAGAACGAGAGGCATTGCGAGACTTCCAGCTTGGCCAAAATGTATATGACGGCTTATGGTGGGTGCTGGATCAAATTTGACTCTAGTCAGACTTACCGTCAGCCTCTAAGCTATTCTGGGCGTTAAACCTGAATGAGCGCAGCTCATCATTGTCTTTTCAGGCTTTCCGATGCTGATAGAATCCCTTCCTACCACGCAGCGGAGAGGCGCGCTAACGGCCCAGCCTCAGTGTAATTCATGTGCACTCGGTGATGTACTGTCGTGACCAACGAGAACTTGGGAGCCAGGGCCGTGAATGAGATATTGGAAAACATTTGAGAGCATTATAGTTGATCTGATCCTTGACATTGAGAGCGGCGACGTCCAAGGTGAAATTCGACATGAATGATAGGAACATACTGTATTGTTTGCTTAAGACAACGTGACCTTTTGATTCGAAATACCGAGCATGTGCATGCATGATGCATGTAGTATGCCTCCAATGAAAGATTAAATTTGGCTAGTTACACTCATTACAGCTCGGGTCGGTCCAACTTCAAGTTCCACACTCATCGTCAGTTCAACGAGGACACAAAACGAAGGTCCATACTAACGTCGGATATTGTCGTGTGACAATAAAACCTCTTGGCAGTGGTCACCGTTGGTAAGCAGTATCCGCGGAATGGTAAGGTCACCAGGTAGTAATTGGTGGCACTGCCAGTGACAAAACTTGTACTTGAAACACCGGCACCGCTGCTCATCCGTCGGCAAACCCATGAAACTGATACACATTGCATGCGAGAACCCCCTCGAAGGCACCTTGGAACTTCGAAAACCAAGTAATGTTCAAGTATTTGTATGACCTTCAAGTTGTGTAATGTAAAAGTTGGCCGCGAAACCCTTGCTACCCGATGGAGCTGACCTCCTGCGACAGCGCTGTTTTGTATCTCTACGAGACATATTGTTTACCGTAACAGGTGCCAGCAAACCATGCTGAAACCTTTCGAGATCGTTGATGCATAAAAGAGGATGATATACGAGCAATAGTGCCCACAAACCATAGATACCAGACGACGTATTTCCACCTCCAAAGACCTGCATTATGGAAGAAATTTACGACGCGATCATCGTTGGGGCAGGCTTCGGAGGCATATACCACCTTATTCACCTCCGCAACCTCGGTTTGAAATGCAAGTTGATCGAAGCCGGGTCCGACTTTGGTGGGGTTTGGCACTGGAATACGTACCCTGGTGCTCGTGTCGACGGTAACATCCCTATTTACGAGTTCTCGCTCCCCGGGCTTTGGAAAGGATGGACGTGGACTGAGAAGTGCCCTGGATACAAGGAGCTCCAAGCGTATGCCAATCTCATTCTCATTTCTATTTGACTAAGCACTGAAACATTGACCAGATATTTCGCGTACGTTGATGACACGTTCGACCTTCGCAAGGATTGCCGCTTTGACTCGACTGTAAAACAAGCCCACTGGGACGATAAGTCGCATGTCTGGCACGTCACATCTCGTGGAAAAGATGGCACATACAAAGCTGCGGCACTTTATTTGATTATGTGCACGGTAAAACCGTTATCACTTTCACTTCCCACCGCTGACGACTGCCTAGGGTGTCACATCTAAGCCATACACACCATGCTTGAAAGGACTAGACACATTCCAGGGCGTATGCACGCACACGTCACGCTGGCCAAAGGAAGGTATCAAGACAAGTGGAAAACGAATTGGTGTTATTGGAACAGGAGCGAGTGGAGTACAAGTCATTCAAGAAATCGGACAACATGTACGCTTAACATGGTCAAACCGTCATAATAGGACCCACTAAGCGCACACTTGAACCAGGTTGAGCGTCTTACGGTATTCCAACGAACCCCGAACCTTGCAATACCCATGCGCCAATGTTGCATTAGTAAGGAGATTCAGGATCACTTCAAACAAATATACGAGGAAATCTACCGAAAGCTTCCCACTACACTCGGTGGATTTGCCCTCGACCCCATTCAACGGCTAATTATAGAGGACAGTGAAGAAGAAAGAGAAACGACATTAGAATCATTGTGGGACCGAGGGGGATTTTCATTTGTCGGTAGGTTATGCAAGGTGATGTTGTATTGGCCAAAAGCTCATTATCCGTCACAGTGGGCAATTACCAAGACATCATTGTCGACAAGGACAGCAATGACATTGTGTATGCATTCTGGAGGAAGAAAGTCGGCGAGAGGGTCAAGGATCCCAAAAAACGCGAACTATTAGCACCGGCAACCGCCCCTCACCCATTTGGTTGCAAGCGTGTAAGTCTCGAGCAGCGTTATTACGAGGTCTTCAACCAGGACAATGTTGATATCGTCGACACCAATGCGAATCCAATTCTCGAGATCACCCCGAAGGGTGTCAGGACGATGGAGAAGGAGTTCGAGCTCGACGTCCTCATTCTTGCTACTGGTGCATATGCTGGAGCATCCCTATACTGGATTGGTAGCTGAGAAGGACACCTGTAGGTTTTGACGCCTACACTGGCACATTTTTCGATGTAGATCTACAGGGGGTCAACGGGAAGAGAATCCAGGACCATTGGCGAGATGGCGTAATCACCTAGTAAGTTATTGGATGCCGAGTCTCCGTTTAGCTGTTCACAACCCGTTGATCTTATTACAGCCTGGGAATGACGATCGACAACTTCCCGAACTTATTTTTTGTTTATGGGCCCCAAGCACCGACGGCGTTCTCCAATGCTCCAGCATGTATAGAAGTCCAAGGCTCGTGGATCGTTCAAACGATCGATTATCTCCGTCAACACGGCATCACCAAGTTCACTCCCACCTCGCACGCGGCTCTGACCTACAAAAGACATATCGATGAGTTCTCCGACTTGACGCTCCTTCCAACGGCCAAGAGCTGGTACTATGGCGACAATATCCCTGGAAAGCCTCGCGAATCGTACAACTACGTGGGGGGGCTTGTGAATTACAAGAATGAGATCATGGAAGAGATCGATCGCGGATACCCGGGTTTTCAGAGGGAAGCACTAGTGACGTCTCGGCTTTAACTTCCTAGCTAGGTTGGCATTTGCACTGGTCAGTTTGGTAGTTGCAGTGACTGCCACGGCTTTGTGGTGAGATTTAAGGTGCTTCTACCAGCGTAGTTGGCCAAATATAACGTCATGCTCAAGGGATTAGAAGTGGGGTATTCGGATGAAATGGTCCATCTGGCGTCTGCGGTGCATGTCGTAGGGTTCCGTTCAGTGCTGCACGAGACAACGAGGGAAGTGAAGGATATATCATTCAATCAACGGATTCTTTATGTACATTTCGGAGCGTAGTTTGATTATGTATACTCTCGTCCGTGCTTTCTTGCTTCTACTTGTCGTTGTAAGTACATGTTAGGGTGTTTTTATCGCTTAAACTTGTTGTACATGCTACCTCTGCTATGTTGAACACGTCGAGTGGAGCGAAACACCGAGTGAGATTAGATTCAGCAGAGTTAGAATGAGGGCCCGAAACGGCAAATTTTCGGGGGGGGAGGCGCTAATATGGTTTGTGTACCGCCCAACAGTGACCGTCTGGAGAGAGAAGAGGGCGACCTATGATACGAGGGACTAGACGACTGATCTACGAAAATCGGACTGAGGGGCTTATATAACCTCAGTATATAGGGCGTAGGGTAAAGGACTGGAATGATATGATGAGCGATGTCGTTACCGCTCACGGTGCGCTAACAGAATCCACCGCCGTGTGTAACACATCAATCTACCTCTTCCCCCTCCCCGTCCTCCTCGAGGCCAAATATCTGCCTCAACAATGCTACTTGTCCAAACGGTCGCTCTCTTCCCAGAACGACGCTTCCCGCAACGTACTTGCCTTGCTCGCTCTCCGCCCTCACTTGTTCGCAGAGCGCCCCGTACGCGCGGACGAGTCGGCGCAGGGCACCGCGATGCACCTGTCCGGCAAGGACAGACGATGACAGTGGGAACAGCCGCGGCGATGAGATGACGTCGGGGGTAGAGAGCCACGTAGAGAATTTGGCAAGCGCATTGGCGAGCACCACGGGTTCGGTCGCGGGAAGACGAGAAAGCGGCGTCTATGTACTCGTCGTTGATTGAGTGGGATGGGTCACATGGCGAGGGAGGGTACTCACCGCGGGGTCTTTCGTTTCTAGCGTATATATAGCGTCACTGAGGGAGGCATCCTTAAGGATGGTTTCATACTGTGTTTCCGATAATAGTATCGACGCGCCGGGACGGAAATCTCGCAAAAGGCAACACTCACCTGCTCATCTTCGAGCGAGTGCACCTTCTCTTTGATATCGTCCCCTAGCTCTTTCCGCTTTCCCTCTGTGAACGAAAATTGCTCCAGCACGTTCTATATGGGTTCCCGTGCGAGTGTGACGTCAACAGGGAAGAACCGCTAGCACAACCGCACGCACGCACCTCTAAATAGACCAAACAATTCAATAAAAAGATCGCGCGATCCCATCTCGGACGCATCCTTGCCTTTTCTTGCGCGGCAGCAGTACACATTGTGATCGCAGGATCCACCATGACGTCCAGGATGCGACGGAATCCCATGCTCGCTTCCATGGGATCAGGCGAGCCCTCGCTGAGAAGGGAGGAATCGTAGACCTGCATGATTTCACGCAGGAGCTGTGCGTGGTCGATGATGGGATGTGGAGGAGAAACTGATGGATCGTCGAGGTCCTGTTGAGGCCCGCGCGGCGTGCGAGTTGGGAGGTGAGGTAGACACAATTGCTGATGACTGACGTACCAAAGGTATACGATGCAGCGCACGTCCTTGGGCTTCTATCGAGTCAAAGAACACTTTGTAACTCACTTCCGTTACCCTGGAACGTGACCATGGTTTTACATCTACTGCGGGAGCGACAAGGCCATGCTTACTCTTCGAGTGTCTGGGAAAGTAAAGACTTGTCTCCGATCGTCCGGTTCATAGTGAGCATATAGTACTGTAAAAGATTCGCAACCTTGTACGACAGGATCCCACTCTCTTGTGCTCGTACAGTTTGTAGAATTCGTACCTGCAAGCGAACTCTATAAGTTTGACTCGCAAGCGACACCGAGGTCAATTTATGTGTCAAATCCCTCTCTCACCTTGAGTGGTACACAAAGTTTAGCCATCGAAGAATTCAACAATTCCTTCACCCACTCCTCTTCGTCACTTCCACGGAATGTCCGCACAGCTCCCACCATGCGTGTTTGACCGTTCAAACCGAACAAGCCTTCGAGGAACTCGCATTCAGCAGCTATTGCCTGGTGGACCCATGCTAGCATGTCACCAGCGTATCGAATGGGATCATGTGCATGCAGCTCGATCGGTCGCGGGAGTCCGGACGGCCCCCCACGGGTTAGAGCGTCGAGGAAGTACGTGAGGAGTGTACTCTGTCTCGCGTCCGAGAGGAAGGTGAGGGCATCGCTGGATGATTCGATCGTTATATGTGGCAGGACATATGGTATGTATTACTTACGACAATAACTCGGAT
>JBBPLJ010000237.1:14540-29655 GCA_038089715.1 Veloporphyrellus conicus
GTGATGAAGATGCGTGGCGATGACATAAAGAAGAGGTTGGTCATCAGGTTCGAGGGTGAAGATGGTCTAGACTACGGAGGAGTCTCCAGGTATGACAAATGGCCTGTTCCTGGCGGCATCTCTAATTTTTTCCATCAGAGAATGGTTCTTCCTGATTTCCCATGAAATCTTCGATCCGTCATATGGCCTCTTCCAATATTCCGCACATGACAACTATACTCTCCAAATCAACTGGATGTCGGGCATCAATCCAGAGCACTTGACTTACTTCAAGTTCATTGGCAGGATCATGGGATTGGCAATATTCCACCGACGTTTCTTGGACGCTTACTTCGTTTCAAGCTTCTACAAGATGATCCTAGGGAAGAAGACCTGCCTTTCGGACTTGGAAGCTGTCGATGCAGATCTGCACCGGAGCCTAGTATGGATGCTGTAAGGACCGTTCTCGTCCCATGGTGCCAGCTAACTAGAATCATCTAAATATTAGGAAGAATGACATTACTGATATTCTCGAAGAGACTTTTTCAGTGACCGAGGATCGCTTTGGAGAAATAATGGAAGTAGAGCTAAAGCCTGGTGGTGCCAGTATCGCCGTCACAGAAGAGAACAAAAAGGATTATGTGGAAGCTGTCGTTGAGTACCGCACCAAGACCCGGATAAAGGAACAAACAGCTGCACTCATGGAAGGGTTTAAAGAACTCATTCCTTCGGAATTGATTGACGTCTTTGATGAACGAGAATTGGAACTGTTGATTGGTGGCATGTCCGAGATTGACACGTGCGTTTCCCGGCTCGGATTGTAGCGAAGGACCAAGGCGACTGATTTGACCGCGTGTAGGGATGATTGGATCTCGTACACCGACTACCGTGGTTATGAAAAGACGGACCAGGTCATCGAATGGTTCTGGCAATGTATTCGGAGTTGGCCGACTGAGCGCAAAGCTCGTTTACTGCAGTTTGCAACTGGGACTTCGCGAGTCCCCGTCAACGGCTTCAAGGATCTTCAGGGGTCGGATGGACCTAGGAGATTTACGATCGACAAGTCTGGAGATCCTTCGCAGTTACCTCGGAGCCACACTTGCTTCAATAGGATTGAACTACCCCCTTACGAAGACTATGAGAGTTTGGAGAAGAAACTAACATATGCTATAGAGTGCGTCGGATCCCTCCCTCTGCAGGATTGTCTACTAACTTTTGAGCTAGGGAAACGGAAGGCTTTGGAGTAGAGTAATAGACTATCATTCGTTTTTGCACATACGATTTCCATTGGTCGTGACTACGACGTTGTATACATATGATGCTAACCTTGAATGTCAATTAGCTATTCCATTTCTTATCTACAAGGAGATTGTGCAATGTACACATGTGATTGACGTTGTCAGGGTGGCCATGTGGTGCCATCAAACACATTCGGCAGATTTTAAGTGATGCCAGGCCAAGACAAGTTCTGAGACCACCTTTCCACCTAGCCAGCAAGAACATCGTCTTGCATAAAAGGCATCATGCGCGTAGAAGACGGATTTCAGTTGGTAAGTTGTCGAACACACAAATATTGGTGTGGTTGTGTCCGACTCCGTAGTCCCGATTGTAGACCCATTTCACTGAGCGAAACGCCTACCTCAGTGACCCAGCCTTACCCACTATACTGAAGAGGATTTTGCCTTCGAGGTGTGATAACCCGGTGAAGTTAATGTGCCTCTTTCCGAGAACTTATGGATAACCAGGATAATCAACGAGATCGAACCGGACCTCGTGCGTTTTGGTACAGAAGTTATCACTAGTGAGCTGGTAGGGTTTCTTGATATCAGTGGGCGGATTCTGACTCCCATTCAAGGCGTTCGTGCTATCAGTGAGCGTGCCACCCCTCCGCGGCTGACCCAGTACGACCACTGGGGTCAGCGAATCGACCGCCTTGACACCTCGGAAGCATGGAAGGAGCTCAAAGATGTGTTCTTCAAAGAAGGTATCCCTGGCATCTTCTACGAGCGCAAGTACGGCGAGTTTAGTAGGATATATGGGTTCGCTAAGCTGCATATGCTCGTCGGGGATTCTCATGTAGTGAGTTGAGTTGGTCTTGTATGCGCGGTCAATCGATTCAAGATGAGTCACTTTTAGGTGGGATGCCCGATATCAATGACGGATGGGTGTGCTAGGGGTGGGTCTGCTCTCGGATTTGATATCACGAATGCACTCATGGAAGACTCAAAACAAGTTCTTGAGCTCGTTGGTACTCCGGAGATGAAGGCCACGTTATTCCCTCGACTTATAAGGTACGCACGTCGATCAGGAAATACGAATGACTTTCTCACTGGTCCACAGTCGTAATTCATTCTTTGCCTTCACATCAGGTCAATGGATGACCGAGGTGTGTGGACAAGTCGTCCCTTGATACAACGCACTTTACATACGGTCTTTAGCGACCAGGCGGCTCGGATGTATCCCGAACTGAAACTATCGCTATTCCCACCGAAAATTCCGGGGATCCAATGTGGCCGGTATACCATTTGGATGGATTTAAATGGTTCTCGAGCGCTACCGACAGCGATGTATCAGTCGCACTGGCGCGCACAGGGGACATTCAAGAGGGTTCGCGCTCGCTCTCCCTTTTCCTAGTTCCCCTTCGCCTGCCACTCATCCTGCGTCATGGAGAAGTTTCACCGTCTCCAATCAGTAATGGGATCTACACCCACAGATTAAAGAACAAGATCGGGACACACATGGTACCTACCGCCGAGCTCAGTTTAAAGTCAGCGACCGGTTACCTCCTTGGCTCGCTCAACAATGGTGTTAAGCATATCCTCCCTGTACTCTATATCACCCGCATCCATAGTGCGATCTCTGGAACTGGCCACTTGCGCAAGTGTCTTGAGATTGGAGTTGCTTACTCAAAAGTCAGGAGAGTCATGGGTGGCAAGCAACTGCTGGAAGAGAATGCGGTACATGCAGCGCAGCTGGCCTCGATCAGTCTCGTCTATCGTGCTCTAACCCACCTGGTCTTTGGCACAATTTTGTTCATGGGGAAAGTGGAAGCCAATATCGCAAGCAAGGACGATGAGGCATTGCTGAGGATTTTGACAGCTGTAAGCAAGGCATTTACTGCAGAGAAAGCAGTTTCGGCTATGGAGGAGAGTATGACAACCCTGGGAGGAATGGGTTACATGGAAGAGGTTGGCATTGGGCGGTAAGCAGATTTTTCATGCGAGTCGTCAGCGCATTCAAATCGTACACGGACAGATCTATTCGCGATGCTCTAGTGGAGAAGATCTGGGAAGGCACGACCTCCGTACTGGCCTTGGATCTTGTGCGTAGTGCCAGTGACCCGGCCACTTTTACAGCGTTCACGAATGTTAGTTCGGCTTCTTTCTTGGTAAGAAAGTACTTTGGGACTGAACTATGCCAAAGTGGGGGAATAGGATCCTTGATTCCTGTCCACCAGATCTTGGGAGCAAAGTTCAGGCACCGCTGGAATCAGTCAAAGTTGCTTTTCAAATGATACATGAAGTTTACAGTCACCCCACGGGGATCTCGCCTCTACTGCCACGACCCGGTTTGATGTTGGTGGGTTACGCTGCATCAGCGGCAATGCTTCTCGAGCACGCGGTGTGGTCACACATTACGAAGACCCCAGATCGGGACGCGGATTCCGAGGTATTTGTACGTTGGGTGAACGAAGGTGGTCTATCATCTTCATTGGGGGAAGTGACCGAGATTGCTGCTGCTAGTATAGGACGCAGCGAGGAGCGTATTTTGATGAACAACAGGCTTGTGTATGGAACGAAGTTGTAACGGACGGTCGTGGACTTCTGGTGTACTTACCTACATCCCGCGTAGTACGAATATTTACCTTCTGCAGGGGGTGTTTCTGGTTATCCAGTATCCCCTCCCCGTGGTCAGCCCCACCTGATAGTTGAGGTCTTCGCTAAGTTTGGTTAACCTTTTATAGAAAACTGGGGGGGGGGGTATTTGTATATTGTACGTTTGCCCCCGAATGAAGCGTTGATGATTACTACTAGTAGGTAAGTAGGAGTCGAATTGGGGGAATCTTGGCTCGCAACTTCGCAAGATTACTGAATCCCCCGCGTCCATGTATATGAACTTGGTCAATTTTTAAGCTATCTAACCACTCTCCCTCCCCGCGGTACGCTCAGGTTAGTACATGTGTTGCCCTATCCAACTCCTTGACCGCAACGAAGATATGATTTGTGAACTAAGGATATCAAAGAAGTGATGATCGGTGTGCAAACATCCGCGAATCTTTCATGCCGGACTGTAACCAGAGACAGAACAATATTTAACCCAAGGTATCACCTCGCATTTTTCTGCCATTCTCTTATTTTTCAATGTCTTCAGAATTCGGTATTATATTTGCTGGAGGTGGATTATCTGTGCCACACGTCGGTTATGATCCCCGTCTTGTTCCAGGCGGGACAACGGTGTGTGTCGTCGCAGGACGCCTCATTTCTGCTGACCCTTCCCTCAAGATTCTCATTGTAGGGAAGGGTCAACACTCCTGTGATCTGCCTATTCAAACCCAACCATGCCGGTCCGTCAAGAACCTCGCTCTAGCCAGTACTACTGTGTCCTTCCACCTTACCAAGCCAATCGAGCAACTGAACGGACCTACGGTTGTCATACCTAGTGCCAAGTGCGTAGGCGGCGGTTCCGTTGTTAATTGTATGCGGAACCCTCGGTCCTAGAACACGTTTTTGCACATTCGTTGGATCTTCACATTTATGGGCTATGTGCGCGGGGCTGCATCCGACTATGGCGACTGAGCGAAGCTCGGAAACAACAGCTGAAGTTTCACTGAACTACTCCCCTTTATCAAAAAGGTAAATCCTAGTGTAGTAATTGGATTTGGGGTCATCCTGACATTCTACCGAACGAATTTATAGATTGAACATCACGTATATCTACGAACCGGCGTGCCAATCCCAGGTGATAAATGCTCATTGGTACAGAAAATACATGAAAGGCAAATGAATCATATGTAGTTAAAGTCGTTCCTTTCGTGCGCGATATCCCAGGACATTTGCAATCCAGCCCTTCATTGACGTAAAATCCCACAGCTTTATGTATAACGCAGTTGCAATTTGTGTACAAAGCGGCGGGACTTGCAAAATGATTGCGAGTTTTCTCTAGGGAACAGAAAGCTTTGGATACCTCTCGCCACGACTCATCGAATGACGCATTTGACAAGCATGGAAAATGGGATCTAATTTTCTCTCTGCAGGGCCGGGCACTGGTGCTCACCATCACCAATGAAAAATACAAGGTCTTACATAACACATCAAACAAACATCATGTTTAGATGACTTTCACATGGCATGCAAGGTTGAGCAGAACCTGGAAGCATTGAGTAATATTATCATGATGCAACACCTAGCATTACATAGCAGTACAAGATCATATGTAGAGTACTTATGTATAAAGTGACCTATAAGCTGTTGGGGTGGTAATGTTTAGGCAGTAACACGGGTCTCGGGTCTGGGTACTTGTGGGGTACAGGTACGAGTAACGCTGTCAGGCCGACGACGGGTTATAAACGCCAAAATCCGTGTCCAGACCGTCAAATGACCCTGGGGCACGATGGGTGACGACAAGCATCCAGACGCACCCACAGAGCCACCCGGCGATGCAGGTAGCACATACATGGTCCTCAAGTCACCAGCCACGGGCTCAAACGAACAATGGCACAGGAATCCAGGTTGACCCAGGCGGAAAGGTCAAATCCGAACAAACCAAGTGTCACGCACGCAAGCGGCACCGCAGGAATTAACGGACTGGCTGGAGGGATGCGCTGCGATGCGAGAATCGAGGGGAAGACCACCATAATGCAACGGAGCCCGTCGATCCGGAACGACAGAGGGAGCGTGACAATAACTAAAGAAAACGGTCAGTGTACCTCAACGATCGACGACAATGCACCTAGACCACACTTGGACCCACCAACACCATGGGCGATGCCATGAATCAGCAGGACAAGTCTTCGAGCTGCAAGCTTGAAGGGGAGCAGAATGAATGCATGAGTTGTGAAGCCAGCTGCACCACATGCGAAACAGCGATGCGATGAGGAAGACTCGCCAGGTAGGCCCCCAGAGGAGCCAGAACGCGACGGTGCAACACCAGACGGCATCTAGAGACAATTGGGACGAGTGCGCCGATGAAACGGACGCACCAAGTCGAAATAATGGTCCAAGGGGTGATTTGGACCTACCAGAGAAGCTGAGAGTCATTGAGGGTGATTCGGACCGCAGAGTCGAGATACCAGGCCTGGAAGCCACGAGGGTGGCGAGCGAGTCGAGTCCAGAGGCACCAAGAGCAACCGGGAGATGGCGACAGTGACGAAACGGATGGGAGAAGACACCGAACAAATGGCACAACGCGCGGCACACGTTGTGAGTCGGCACGAGCGGTACGGACGGACCACGGACCACGAACATGCGCCATCCACACCACCCCCCATGCATCCTAGACGACCTTTGAAGAGGGGTGCCAATGAACCGCGTCAACCAGGCAGGCTCGAATCGTCATCTAGATGCATCGGTCGAGTCCACACGAACTGGCTCACCATATGTCGGACCCCGTCGAGGCCAAGTCACCACCCGAGGCGTCAAATAGACCCCACGGACGACCTCTGAAGACCATCAATGAACCGCAGAGAACGGACGAGCTGCCAAAGCCCCGGTGCTAAGCGCCGTGACTTGCCCTATTTGGACATCGCTCGAATGCGATGAGGTCAGACCAGCAGAGAGTCTGCTCACAATGGATTTTTTGGGTAAGTCCTATCGTGTTTTCCTTCGTCTATTCCACACTGACCTTTTGAAGAATTGACCCTAGATGATCTGAACAACGCCGGCCTTCTAGGCGATGGCGAGTCCCTTAGTCTTTTTGCGCGTCTATACCACACTTACCATCGCGCTTGTAGGCGTTTCGGGATGCGCCATGCAGGCGATTGCGACAATGAAAGAGCGCCCAGGGTTGTTGAGCGAGTCCCTTCATTTCTTTCCGCATCTATACTACACTCACCACCTTCCGTTCAGAACTTTCTATCTTCGCTCTCGAGTGCATGAACCTCACGGGCTAACAACACGACCACCTTGTCTCGCCCGGCTCCCGACGCTAAGCGACGTTTCTACGATGTCTTCCAATCTCTCCCCTGTCACCATCGCCAACGATGCCGCTGCAGTTTCCCGGTACACCCCCAGCGAGTTCGAGAGAAAATCGTACTACAATGGTGTCACCGGAGACGGCGACCACCCGGAACTCGTTTACCGATCAGACTGCCTCACTACACCCTTCCTCAAGCCCAGCAGCAGACATGCCCATCTTGTTGTCAAGTCAATCCTTGGAGTCTTTAAAACCTCACTCAATGGTGTCTGGGGCACTGTCGGTCCCAAGATCTGTGAGCTCATCAAGGCTCGGGGGATTAGCTGGTCGTCCATCGACCCTGCCCGCTTCTTCACCCACGGACCGCCGGGAGAGGAGGAGAAGGGGAGTCTTGGTCCCATCGTGATCTGGGTTGGCGTCATTCCAAATTATACCTCCTCCGATACCGCCCACAACGTCTCTCAGGAGATCCTCAAGCTTCTCCAGGATCATGGAGTCGAGGACGCTGTCGTGGAATGGCGCGAGGCCGTCCTGCAGAGGCTGGCAGGTCTACCGCTGATGCGCCATGTCGGCAACACTAATGCCACCCACCACGTCCGCCGCTTCCTCACTCCACTTCACGGTGTTCCCCTGGCGACGCAAGGGATGGAGAAGGAGGATGCCCAGGGCACTCTCACTCTTTGGTTCCATGAGAACAGAGATAAGGACGGCAACCCCAGCAACAGGGTGTTCGGAGTCAGCAGCTGCCATGTCCTTCGTAAGAACACCACCATCGAGTACGAGCATAGAGGCCGCGCACCTAGGGATTATGTTCGAGTTTGTGGTATGCGTCGGTTCCAGAGGGGCCTCGATGGGATCATGAAGGCAATCGGTGACCACGCGATTCTCACCAACTTTTGGGCCCGAGAGATTGTCAAACTGGAGGCAAGACTGGAGGCGAAGGGGGGAGGCGACGACGAGGACGCGGAGGAGATGGAGGCGAATTAACGAAAATTAGACGACGAAAACAAGGCTATCACCAAGCTCGAGACCTTCTATGCCGAGGTTAAGAGAGACTGGTCCGACATTAAGCTCCATCGCAATATCGGCCACGTTCAATACGCTGCACCCATCACGGTCGACGTTGAAGGTGGCACAAAGTACACCTCGGACTGGGGGGCGTTCTTGGTCGCTGAGGCGAAGGTCAGAGATCAGTTCGGGGGCAATGTCGTCGATCTCGGTGCGTCTCGACTCATTTTTCTCATTTTTATCTCGTCTAACGAAAACATACTTATTCAGGATCCAAGTATTCTGTTGAAGATCTTATGGGTTGTGCTACCGAAGAGGACCTCGCCAACCCGACAGAGATCGACAGCGAAGGCCGGCCCTGCCTTATCGTCGGTAAAGACGGCAACACTACCGACCTCACCTTCGGACACTACGCCGGCTTGGTGTCATTCGCCCTCAACGAGGTCGGTATCCCGTCCGTCGAGCTCGGCATCTACAACATGGGCGTCAAGACTTCCGAGGCCTTCTCCGCCAAGGGCGATTGGGGCTCCCTCGTCTGGCACATAACTGAGACGATGCCGGTGCGAGAGTACACTTCCTGGAGTACGATGACGTGTTTGTCGTCTTCTCCGCTTATTACAACACTCTCACTTTCGATATGGACATGAACAAGCTGGTAATTTTGAACGTATTAGACGTCTTCTTACTGATGTGTGTTGGCGTTATAGGAACCTTCGACATTGCAAGTTGACAAAGTGTGAGTTAGTTGGAACGGTGATGTCCCCCGTTCTTGTAGGCAGAGACATCAATACTATCTGACAGGGGGGGGAATTTGTGGCCTACGACAACGGCGGGATGCGCAGTCTGACGAGACATCCTTATACGTTGTCAACATCTATGATACTCTCCCTCTCCTTATCGAACAGTATCTGACCTTAGCAGTGTTTTCTCCTCTGACGTTTCTCGTAGGACCTCGTCTAATGCACGAAAAATTTCCCTGCTACTTTCAACTGACCGTGGAGGGAGCTACTGTACCATTAGGTCTTTAGTAACTATGCGAGTAGTTAGTATACTGAACGATGTTCGTTGATTGGATACCGTGTCTCCAGGTATTCGAGAGAGTCATATTCACGATATGCATTCGACAGATTCCCGCTTGATGTGTCTAAACACAACACTCGTCAAAATGAAAGCATAACTCAGTGATGTCCAGAAACGAACCAAGTAAAAGGACAACTGGCTTTCTCAAGGTTTCGCTTACGGAGGTATTGAAGTATCCGCGTTACGTGCGTTCTGGGTTTCCAAATGTACTAGGGTACTAGCACCGTTGGGACTCCCAAACAAGCCATGTTGACATTGTCTGCATGCACTGAAGTACACACCCAAACGAAAACCGCAGCCAGAGCTCTCAAGGACATTAGCCCAACATAAGGATATTTTGACGTCCACGAGACGTCAACCTCGCTTGGGCGTGTAGCACAATTTGGTCTTATGCCTATACGACTCCAATGACTCTGCCTGGACCGAAGAGGTAGTTGCACACCCTCTGTCACAACTACAATCATATATCATCTAGATTTCTTGACTTTTCGCTCAGCCCTGGGCGCATATCCCGACATTAACTAACCGTCACTGAGCAAGGACCTCAGTGAGTTGTTTAAAGGAGAGTTGTCGAGTGTGCGGGACAAATACTAGTAGTACGAGCTCATGCCAGAACACCAAGAAGAGGGCAAGGACGAGACAAAGAAATTAACAAGAGAAGGTGTAGGTCAATTCTTTTGTGCACTTATGAACCCTGGGTTTGCTTATCGAGTGTCTCAATATTTTTTGTCAATAGCGACATACTCCACCCCACTCAACGAATGGGGGAACTAACAAAGAGTATTTTCATCCAACAAGGCTCCCGTCTGTCAACCCGACACCCTCCTTTCTGGATGTGCTCATGTCTAGTAGAGGCTAGTCCGCTCGCGCGGCCGATAGTAGTACAGGTCCACTGACCGCCAGCGCTGTTGTATGTATCATCGATGCGGGTATCACGGCGCCGGCATGATGTACCATCTCTCCCAAGCAGTCGAGAGCATGGACGCGTCCTCGCTCCTGGCGTCGAAGAGTTTATGTCTTTGCATTTCGATAGCAATGGGAGCATCAGAAAACATGATCATGGTCTTGATCTCAGTGCGCACTTGCCTACAACACAGATCTACTTTTGGAGGGGATGACACTCACGACTACATCTTCACATTCTTACCGGCGTTGGCTGGGATGGGATCCAGACGGTCAAATTTCCAAAGGCGTCCACGGCGCCGACTGTCGCATGTCTAGCAGCATTGCTGGTGGTGCTCGATTGTCATGCGTCGGTACAGGTATGATCTGGGTGATTTGCGTATTAGGTCAGGGGGTGATGACGGGGATATTTAAGGGCATGGTGAAGACAAGCAAGAAGCTGAAGAAAGAGTGATAGGCGTAGTGGGCGCGCTGATGTGGGAGTTTCGGGTTGCACAGAAGGTTTTCAGGAAGGTTTCCCAAGTGACGCGAGTTCAAAATTCAAATTGAATTTTGTAAGAGTGAATTATTACTTATCCATTATTTTCGTCGATCTCAATCATGAGGCCTTGAGGCGTCAGTGCAGTGATGATGGCAATGCACTGTCCCGCTCAACCAATAAGAAGAAACAGCATGAAATATTTTCATTTGGCCACGACAAGCCAGCAAGTCGCGGGCATCGCGGGCATCGGTGTGGCCCACCACCTGTCCGAGGTAATGGAAACCGTCGCCGCGTCGACCTTATTGTCGCCACCCACCGCCTCGTCCTATCCAGCAGTGGTGGGGAGGAGCTCGCAGATAACCTTGCTTGCATTGCAGGTCCGTACGTAATGGCAAAACCTGAACTCGGACTGCCTCGACGGCAGCAAGCTCAGCTCAAGGTCTTGTTGAATCTGCTAAACAGCCCCAAACGTGGTAGCTCCCTACGTTCATTTCCCGGGCTTCAATCTGAGGCACTTCACGTAGTCTGAGCAATTGTCTTGAGTTCCTCGACTGCGGTACCAATCTACGATCTTTTCAATGGAACTAGACCTCACCCACCCACCAAAGTGAGTACAGTGACACCCTGTGCGGTTTGGTTAGATCTCAAACGGATTCTCAGACCAAGGAAAGTCGCAACGTATTCCACTGACAACCTCGCCCGTACCTTCCTGTGGCCTCTCTTGACGCTCTGGACCCACTTGCCTTGACCCCTCGATTCACCCTCTCGCGCCATCAACACATCCTGCTCGTTCATCAACATGCTATTCTATGCCCCCGTGCATTCAGTCTCGTCGAGTGGCTCTGGGGTTCGTCTGGATGGCGGGCGTCCCAAGGCTCTCTTGACGGTCTTGACCCGCTTGTCTCAATGTCCTTGTCCATGGTAACGAAATCGTTTGTTTGGGCTCCCATATGTTCTATATGCCCCGGACCATGTACGACGTTACTAGGGCTGTCTGACGCCTGCTCAAGTTGGGTCTCTGTTGTCAATGTTATCTATTACAATCTGATTGTCTCACAACCTCCCTTGAGCTAGGTGCTGTCAATACTCGCTATGCCTTGATTTGTTTCGCCAGCTATCTCACTCACCAGCTAACTCTATTTGTTGATATCCATAGTCTTGGCGGGGTCTGCTGCATCGATCACCATCTAATTGCTATCGCCGTTATGATCATGACGACTGTAGTCGCAATGGATGTCTGACAGTCTAATGTATGTCCTTTCCTGCATGGAAATCTTGAAATTCAATTGCCATCCCTTATCGCTAGTCGTCACAAGTTACAAGACTTGCAATGCAAATATATTTGACAGTCTGATGCATTTAGACAAAGATTAAATTTGCTATCACCGTCATTCCCTAGGGTACTCGGAGTCCACCGGATCTAGAAGCAGTGATGGTGGTTCGTGTGTCCGAATATATGTAATGGCTCACAAGTACTCATGCTATTTCATCTCCGCTGCAGCTTCTATACTACTTATATGTGTCTTATTGAGTTTCACACTACAGTGGGCAGGATAGGTCCACCCGGCATGTCCGCTGGCCGTCACATGCTCTGTCACATCCTTTGCTCAATTCCAACATCCACAGATCCTGAATCTTGTTGCTGAATCAGGCATGGCTGGGTGAGGGAGGTAAGGAGCTGGAAGAAGCTGATGCAGTGACGGTCCGCTGATAGAAATAGAACGATGTTTAATTCAGGTATCACTCTCCTGCATCTTTCTGCCCTTCTCTTCCTTTTCGATGTCCTCCGAGTCTGAGTTTGATATCATCTTTGCTGGAGGTGAGTTATCTGTGCCACATGTAGCCTCCTGCGAGCTCTGAGATCTGAGTCACGGTCTTGACACAGGCGGGACGACGGCGTGTGTCATCGCTGGGCGCCTCATTTCCGCTGACCCTTCCCTCAAGATCCTCATCGTTGAGAGGGGTCAACACTCATGTGATATGCCTATTCATGTCCAACCATGCCGGTTTGGCGAGAACCTTGCTCCAGCCAGTACCACTGTGTCCCTCTGCACAGCCAAGCCAAGCGATCAACTGAACGGACGCGCCCTCGTTGTATCAAGCGGAAAGTGCGTAGGTGGCGGTTCCGCTGTCAATTGTGAGCCGATCCATTGATCTTATATCTACACGCCTGTTTAATTTTTACAGTCATGTGCTATGTGCGTGGGGCCGCATCCGACTATGACAACTGGGCAAAGCTCGGAAACGAGGGCTGGACTTTCACTGAACTTCTGCCCTTCATAAAGAAGGTAAATCCTAGTGTAACAACTCAAGCCCACCCTAACATTGCCACGGAATAAACTTTATAGATTGAAACATTCAATCCTCTGAGAGATCAACCGACTCACGGATACGATGGACCTATCCAGATCTCCGCAAGCCAGGCGGACCTCAGTGCCATCGGAAAGCAATTCTTGGACGTAGGAAAGGTGTATGATTCTCATCGCCCGCAGGTTGATGATTGCAATGACTTCAAGACCGCAAACGCATATGGCGTGAGTATTTTCTTGTCTACAGACGTGCGGTATGGGCTTACTCTATTGTACAACACAGCCATGGTACAAGTAAGCAAGGACAGAACGACGAGACATATTCACCGGCTAACAAACACTGTTCCACAAGATATATCGATCCAAAGACAGGCAGACGTTCTGATGCTGCTTCCGCATACCTGTACCCGCATTCACAAAATCCGAATTTAGAAATTCGGGTGGGCATGTGTGTCAAGCGTATCATTATCGAGTGAGCATGGGGCCAAATAGTGCCCTACACGAATTGTCATACTCTCATCATGATCATAGGAACGGACGTGCGGTCGGCATTGAATATACTTCCGATACAATATCATCATCTCCAGGAGCTACTACTAACGTCGTTGCTGTGTCGGCCTCGAAATTGGTTGTCGTGTCTGCTGGAGCGCTTGGCTCACCAACAATTTTAGAGAGGTCTGGGATTGGTAACTCATCCATCCTCAACAAGAACAATGTCTCTGTTACAGTCGACTTGCCGGGTGTCGGAGAAAACTATCAGGGTGTGTAAATCATGTTGTATCTTTCCCGGCAAGTAGACAAAGCCCACGTCGCAGACCACATCGGAGTTTTGCCAGTGTTCCATGCATCAGATACCACTGATACCCTGGATGATGTTTGGAGCAACCCAGGAGAAATATCAGGTGAGCAATATTGAAACAAACCATCCAGGGTCATATATGAACGCCAATCTCAGCAAGGTTGGCAGAGTGGGAAACCAGTGGTACAGGAAAGATAGCTCATAAGTATGTTGCTGTGTTTTTGTAATTTAGATCCGTGATTTTTATTCTTTATTGCAGCGGGATGGATGCTCTAATGAAGTTCCGGCCAACAACATCTGAGTTGGCGTCCATTGGGCCTGGATTTCGGTCGAGGTGGGAAAGCTTCTTCCAGCATGACACAGACAAGCCTGTGGCCTTTGTGTTACCCATCTCTGGGTAGGTTTCAATGTAATTATGAGATTCTGAGGTCTTCTTCTTGATGGTCTTTCCAGCTACTTAGGATATCGCACAGCACTACCTCCTTCGGGCCAGAAGTTTTTCACCGTGGTCTACTATCTCGTAAAGAACTTCAATCGCTCTGCATAGTTTTTTGTGACATGTTGATCGCCAGCTGTACCCGGACTCAGCTGGAAGTATCCATATCACATCTGGGGAAGATGTAAATGCGCCACCGGCATTTGACCCTCGCTTTTTCTCCCAGTATGACATTTATTTCGGCCTATTGTTCGACATCTTACTAATAGTGATCATGATCAGCGCTGGCGACATGGCATGTCTCACCATGTTATACAAAAAAGCACGTGAGATTGCCAGGCGTATGCCTGCATATAGGGGAGAGGCAGCTTTCTTCCAACCTAATTTTGCAGCCGACAGTCCCGCAGCCTGCCGAGAAACAAATGGCCCAGTGCCAATCAATACACCTAATATCGTGTACTCTGTTGAAGACGATAAAGCCATAGAGGAATTCCATCGAAACTTTTGTGGGTCGTCGTTGGTATTGATAATTACATGATGAACTAAGCAGTGATTCAGTCCAAGCAGTATGGCACTCGGTGAGTCCATAATCCCATGTCTTGAACGTCTGTATGATTTATGTAACAATCATACACACAGCTTGGGACATGTTCAATGAAACCTCGTGAACAAGGAGGGGTTGTTGATTCAAGACTAAATGTATATGGCGTGAAAGGTCTCAAAGTTGCAGGTACTGTGGACGAATAGTCGCTTGCTCGTGCTTGGTCTTAGAAACAATGCTCACAGACTTGTCCATCTGCCCCTTGAACGTTGGCAATGTAAAAACATGTCTCTACACGGTGCGAAAGAGTTACTGATAGACCAATTTCTTCTTTTCAGAATACTTACTCCACCGCACTGTTGGTCGGGGAGAAGGCGGCAGCCATTATTGCGCAAGATCTTGGGATAAATCTTGCCTGAATCCGGTAAAGATAGGAAGATGGAGGATT
>JBBPLJ010000240.1:0-28760 GCA_038089715.1 Veloporphyrellus conicus
TTTCGAAAAGGTCTCGTATGGTCGGATGGAGAGGATCATACAAGGCATGTCCATATAATTTGACTTGTTCCTAACCCAGAGCTATTGCGCTGCAGATACATTTGGTGACAGGGGGGGGTGAGCGCGCGGCCCACGAGGCGTGGATTCGTGGGGAGCAAAATCAGGAGTTGCTTCACGCGTTCGCGCCGTATGTGGATATACCGAGTGTCAGGATGGTCCATCTAGACATTTACTTTGAGGCAGGTCAGAAAGAAGAGGATGGTGCTGCGGGGGTGATGGTCATCGAGTGGTATCATCATGAAAGCGAGCGCTTGGCAGCGTCGATCATCGCTGCTTTCAAGTCTGAATTCCCCGATTGGTCGCTGTCTGGGAGAAATTTGGCACGGGGCGATGGAGATGTGTATCGTTTTGTGGGGTATGCTGGGAGTAAGGAGTATGATGTTGGTGGTCGAGAAGGTGCATCTCCCGTACGTCCCGTCGAGCGGTGGATACTGAAGAGAGTTGAAACGTGATCATGGCTGCTGTTACCATATCAACTTTGTTCTGTAGCTGAAGCCCAGCTTCTGACCTGTAATCGGTTGTTCTTTCATGCATTTCAAAGGACTGGAGACAAACCTATCATTAGGCGACGAGAGCACAATGGCGTCCGAAAACGGAAATATCCTTTGTTTGGCAAAACCTTTAGAATCAAACAACCACTCTCGATCCACATCCACAACTTTGCCACCGCCGTGAGCGCTGCTTGCCCATAGAGCGTCCATTTTCATCGTCCTCTATCTGGGCGCATCTACGTATTACTTCATCTACTATCGTCCCTATGGATACCTTGCCCAAGAAGCCACCTAGCTCGCGAGGAGGACGGGATGGGGAAAGAGACCGAGGGAAGAACAGGGACAGGGACAGGAGCCATCGTCGGTCTCGACATGCTGATCGGGAGGAAGACAGGAATGGGGACAGGGATGGGGATAGCGACCGACATCACAATCGCAAACGCCACCACCGCCGCCACCATTCCACATCCCCCCAACCACACCAACACCAACACCAACAACAACCACCCTCTTCGAAACGGCCCCGCTCGTCGAGCAAAAACCACAAACACAAAAGCAAAGACAAGGGAAAAGGGAAAGAGCCCCAGCGGAACGGCGACCCGGAGCCTGGCGGAATCAGGGTCAAATCGCCCCAAATTGGAGACGACTTTGTCCCACTTGGAGTGGGCGATTTGGATGCGTCCCCGCCTCCACACGAAAAACCTCGCTCCGAGAGAGCACGTCAAAAGGAGAAGGTAGTGGTACGCGAGTGGGACGTCGGGAAGCCCCCGACGAGCGATGGCGAAGGCCGTGGCGCGAAGAGGAAGTACGACCCAAGGTTCGACGACGAGGAAGACGACCGTGCTCACCGACGACAACAACGGTTCGAACCGCATGATACCAGGAAGGTGCCGTGGGTGAGCCAGGTCAACTGGGACGGCTGCCACAATGTTGCGGAGCTGTGAGTTCTTTCAGACAGACCCGATGCGCCCCCGTCATTTAACGCATCAGGTTGCATCGCGAAGTAGAGGCGTTCGTCAAGTACATGTCGCCAACGCCTGTTGAAGACGAAATCCGTGGCCTCGTGATCCAGCTGGTCTCGAAAGCGATCACGACTGCATTTCCGGACGCACGTATATTGCCTTTTGGAAGCTATGAAACAAAGCTCTATTTACCCAGTGGGTGTGTGCTCATTGTCGCGCAGCCTCGACATGCGGCTGACTGCAGCTAGGGACATCGACTTGGTCATAGAATCGAATGCTATGGCACGGAGCAACAAAGTGAATGTATTGCACGCGCTCGCAAATACCCTTAGGCGTGCGGGAATCACATCAAAAGTCACCATCATCTCGAAAGCAAAAGTACCTATAGTCAAGTTTGTCACGCATTCTGGACGTCTCAACGTGGACATAAGTGTCAACCAAGGCAACGGTGTCAAGGCGGGAAAGATTGTCAACGGCTTTCTGCAAGATATGCGAGGCTGTGGGTTTGCGTTGCGTTGCCTCATTGTGGTCGCAAAGACGTTTCTGAACCAGCGCGGTATGAACGAGGTGTATACTGGCGGTCTGGGGAGCTACAGCATCGTTTGCATGGCCATCAGCTTTCTCCAGATGCATCCAAAAATACGCAGAGGAGAAATTGAACCAGGGAAGAACCTCGGTGTGCTCGTCATGGAGTTTTTCGAGCTCTATGGATGCTATTTCAACTACGAAGAGGTCGGGATATCGATTAGGAATGGAGGGTCGTACTTTAGCAAGAGAGAGAGAGGATGGTATGATTTTTCCAAGAGTGTACTTCTTTCCATCGAAGACCCTACGGATATTGGTGTGTGGTGACCTCGTGATCGATGACGTTGATTGACTTCTTTGTTAGGAAACGACATTTCCAAAGGTTCCTATGGTATCAGAAAAGTCCGGCAAACTCTTGCCGGTGCGTATGGGATCATGCAAGCCACAGCGTTCATGCGTGCTGGGATTCTGAGCTCACGCCGTGAGAGTCGCTCGTATAGTCTGCGCGCAGAGACGAATGCAGGAGACATGAGCATCTTGTCCAGTATCTTGGGTGTAACGCAGGAGGTAAACACTATTCGCTACAAAATGATCGGTTCCTAACCGAACTGCAGACGATTAATAACCGGCGCCTTCTTCAAGAAGTATATGAAAAAAGGTTGCTGCACAAGCTTCTTCAAGCCTCTCCGCAAGCTTCGGTTGTGGTCGCTGACGTGCTCATCGACGTAGACGGGAAAGGCAAGTCAAGGGCCAGGAGCGCGGCAGAAGAGCGGGGTGGAGACATGGTGCTCGAGTCTGATGACGACGAGGGACATGCAGCCGCAGAGGAAGGAAATGAGAGGGACGAAAGCGGAAGGTACGACATCCAGGAACGACGTCGCACGCGGTCGGGTACCAACGGACATGATGCATTGACGACGTACACGACTGACGAAGAGGATCTGTCGGAAGATGCGCTGGAGGATCAGGCATATGACAGTGCGGGGTCGGATGACGCTGTGCGGAAGGGTCGGGTAGTGAGGTCCTATTGGCTGTCCAAGGGCATCGGGCCGCACGGGAGAGACGATGAGGACGGAGTTGAGTTTGTGTCATGATAGTGTACATTGTTGGCACAAGCTTAGCGTTTGACACGGTGGGTGCAGTAAGATTATAAACGACAACTCGGCCTCTGACACTGGTCGCGAATTGTCGCCAAGTTTCATGAGGCACGACTGCCAGTCCATTTCAGACGACCGTTTCCTGACAGTGTCCTCGACCTTCTCCCCATCTTTTTTTTTTTTTCGGTCCTTCCTCGACGGATCAGGGCCGTCGGCTTTGCCTTCGACCGCCTGCTCTTCCATTCCACAACTCAAATTGCCCTGGCTGGTTGTCTTTGCTCGCTGGTCGTCTTGTAAACCCATCTAGCTGCATCCTTGGCCGTCACCATGTAGGTTCCACCGAGCGAACGCACACTCCGACTGACCCATCCCTTGAACCGACAGGGCGGTATCCAGAGGCCAGACGTCGCCAGTGAACCTCAAGGAACGCATCGCCGCCCTTCAGCAACGCAGCGTGTCGCCCAACACACACCAGTCGCCCCCAGCACTGCGGGGACTGCCTAGCCCGGGCGCCGGGGGGCTGCGGGACAAGATCGCCAAGTTCGAGGGCAAGGGCGGCGTGCCTGTCCCACGCGGGAGCTTTGCGATGGGCGTCCCACCGTTGACAGACAGTACACCACCCAAGAAGCGCGGGGAACTCCATGGCAATCGCGTCCCCGGTCTGGGCAGACCCTCCGGCCCACCCTTGGGCAGTCGCTCCGGATCGCCCCTTCCTTGTACAGACGACGACGCGTCCCCCGGCCCGAGAAAGAGATGCATCTCGACGGGTGCGGCGCTCTCGAGTGCGACATCCAGTAACTTTGTGACAGACGAGCCAGTGCCTGCGTTGCCCAACGGTCTGTCTGCGGCTGCTCCACGACGTAATTCGCTTGCGGTCAATTTTGGGCCCGGGAGACGCGTCATGAGCACAAGCGATGTAGAAGGCAAAGCAGCGGCAGAGTTTGTTGATATATCATCTCTTTCGCTACCCTCTCCCATTCCCGACCAACCACCCGGCGAAACCGCCGATTCACAACCACCTACCCCAGAGGAAGCTCCCGTCAAAACAGTGCTACTAGAGGAGGAGGAAGAGGAAGAGCCTCAACCATCGAGTCTGGAAGCACCAGCGCCTGTTGTCGAACAGCTACCCCCAGCAGATTCAGATCTTGGCAACTCCGAGGTTGACACTTCACCGGCTTCACCGACAGATCCACCAACACCTAACGATATTCCGGTTCCTATCGCTGATACATCTCTGAATATCCTGTTGTCTCATGCTGTTGAGCAAAGTAGCGGGGATGGGCATTCCGACTACGAATCTGCTCCTCAGTCAGCGGTCCCCCAGCCATCCCCACTATTGGTCGCACCCTCGGTGTCTGCCGACAACCCTTCCGACACCATCAAACCTACAGGGGCCATCATTGTCAGTCCCTCAACACCTCCCTCTGAGACAACGGAGCTGGATGCTGCCTCTGTGCCAAATCCGACAGTGGCTGTGCCGCCCAATATCCCGATACCTAATCCAACGACAGAGTCTCCGTCGCAGACCAAGTCTGCTTTCAAGGCCGTCGTTCATCGCAAAGTCACTGAACTGCCCGTCGCCGCTGCATCATTCACCCTCACCCCACCTGCCGCCACACCGCAGCAGAGCGACCAACGACGTACTGCTAGCGCAAATGTTGCCGAAGTTTCTCCTAGTCTGGGCTACGGTGACTTAGCAGTGCTCCTGGAGGACGCAGCGTTACTCGAGCTTAGGCTTACAGAGGGTGATGGCACCGGTTTGAAAGCGAAAGAACTACTGGCGACCACCCCCACCATCGCGAATTTCCAGAAAGACCCCCGGCATGCGTCGGCATCCACCCTTACTGAGCATGTGCAAATACCTTCTGCCGGGAGTGGTTCGCAGTCTGTGCGCTCCGTATCCATACCGTCCATCAGGGAACCCCTGGTCGACGGTGAGATTCCCGAGGGAGACGAGACGGACGGCAGAAGTCTCGCATCGACTACGTTCTCACAACGGTCGCCTTCACATCGGAAGTATTTGTCCAACATATATCGTCTTACGAGTCGAAGATCGTCGAGCTACATGCCTGGGGCTTATCCGCGGGATAGCATGTCGCTGTCGTCCGAAGACTCCTCGCCTGTCACGACACCCTCTGACAATGGCAAGCGCAAGGGATTCGGTATCGCATGGCCCACCGGATTGCCTAAAAAGGACGGACCAAACATTAGCCGTTCGAGTTCCTTTGCCGACAAAATTTTCAATAGGAACCGGACAAAGTCCAACGTGAGCGCGGCAGAGCAAGGTAACGTCCTCACACTATATCACGTACGTGTGTTTGGCGGGCTTATCTATGCTCGCACGTAGTGTCAGAACGGACGTCACTGTACGAGCCTTCGCAACCGAGTCTCACGCTCTCGTTTCCTTCCGAGCTGTCGTCTGAACGGCATCTGGATGGTGTCGACATTAATATGGGTGCGCGGCCGGCGTCGTGGATATCGCCTGGGGACTCGAACTCGGAGTTTTCCCCTGCGTCGAGTCTATTGGACAAGGACATCTTTGACGCGTTTCCGTCCGTGCCACAAACGTTGCCTCCGGGATTCCACCTAGATGCCGAGAATGCCGGTGTGGGACGTGCAAGTACTCTTCCGGTCAATGGTCGAAAACAGGTCAATCAGCGTCTGTCGATGATGTAAACACCTTTTTTTTAGATTCTCGAATCGTCTTTTTCCGTTTCTTTTTGATTGATTTGTGGGGGAGGGGCATCCGATTCTTTAATATTGTTTCTGAGATGGATAGCTCCGCTATCGTTCGTGTGTCTCTCTTGCTCCCATTACCATGATTCCCGCTACTCTCGTCTTCTGTTTCCTTTCTTTCTTTCTCTCTATCTGGTCTGCCTGCTACACTTAATGCTGTTGCATTGTTCCACACGCATGGTTGTTTACTGCTCAATCTATCCCAAATTCCCAATACATGTTGACCTCGCGTCTGGTCCGGTTGGAAGGAATGAAATGTCATCGAATAGCAGTGATTGCTTGTGAACCAAAAGATGGGTGTTTGCTTTCCAAAGCTGACTTGAGGAATAACATCACCTTGTCTGTTCGTCTTAGCTCAGGAGAAGACACGAGTCATAAAATATGGTCTTGCTGAGGCCAACCCTTCAGCCTCAGCCATAATACTTAATCGTTTTATTTGTCCAAGAACTTCAGGTATAGTATAACTACAGTCACTAGCCGAGCACTGAACAGATGAGCTACCATGTATGCCAGCATGGTAGTGCATACGTATGTTCAAGCTGAACTCGAATACACACGGGGTGATGAGAAAACGAGCACGGGCAAGACTACAGACGAGTCTAGGATGAGTTTAATCTATCAGTGACATTCACTTTTTAGTAAGAACGCATTCTTGATGGGCAGTCGATCAATCAACTATCGATCCAAACGCAGGCGCTTCGGAGATGGCTCTGACCGCGAATCCAATGTTTCGGCTGTCTCTAACCTCCGCTTAGACGACGAAGGCAACCCTGATGGCCCAGGATCGCACTCCGTGTCCGGCGGTGATGGGGGTAGCACTCCTAAAGTTAAATCGTCTTGTACCTCCGTGGTAGTGGTAGTGGTGGTGGTGGTGGTGGTATGTCCGGACACAGTCGATCTTGAGTCCTTGAAGTCGTTCAGTGTGAGTAGCTTCCCTTGAAGAATGTGACCCATGTGCGAATGTGCAAACGGTCGCCCTCTGGTCCGAACCGCGAGGAGCGCCATCACAGAGGGAAGCGGTGACCTCGAGAACGTCATCTCGCTCTCTTCAAAGGTGCCAGGGATATTGAATAGATTTCGCCGTATCGTTCCGCTGTTTGGCATCTCTTTCGTAGGTACACCGAGGAAACAGCATAGCCGGAGGTACGAATCGTAGTCTCTGAGATAGAGCTGCCCGGCGAACACGTTGAGCTGGTCGATGAGCCCCCAGGGCGGAGTCCAATCGGAGGGGAGGGGAGGGATCGAATACAATTTCAGATTATCCGACGGTTTCATGCGCTGGGACGTCCGGGGTGCATATACATGAAGGTGAACGTGATCTCCCACCCTAATGTCTTCCATCAACCTGTTGGCTTCGAACGGACTGAGTAGAACAAGCACGCGTCCGAAATTCCTTTCACTGGATAGCACCCATTGGACAGGGCGTAAATATTGGTCCATGGTCCCTCTAGTAGACTCTGGTTTGATCGTATTGCAGAAGTCTGTCGTTGCCAAGATGAACGGGGACCAGACGTCCCCTTCAACAGCGGCCGCTGAGCTCGTTGCGAGCGTCGTGAAGACTGGACGAAAGGCGCCGCCAGAGTGCAATTTAGGGATGACACCAGTCTTTACGAAGGTCACAACATCCGGATGAAGAAAATGTTGCTCTGGATCAGCACCTGGAGGCAGCTCCGTCTCTCGTTCGCGCTCTCGTTCCTGGCTGACCACCCGCTCCTGTTCGTCTGCTATCTGTGCATTTGGAAGAGAGAGAATCCCGAGGTCTTTACAGCGTTGGCGGATCGCTGGTTCGAGTACTAGCAAATTACTCGATGCATCCTTGGTTTCGCGGGGTGCGTAGAGATTTTCCAGCGATTTTTGGTCTGGCTGGAGCCACGCATCCAACAACTGCTCTGGCGCGAGGTCATTATTGCAGAAACTGGCCAAAGCATCGTATCGCGCTTTATGACTCATGCCTCGTTGAGCCCAGTAAGGAGCCCATTGTTGAATGTTGGACCAGGTCTCGTGTATTGCCCAGCGCAATATGTCGACGGTGGTGACTCGAATATTCGGATCCTCCTTGGCGGTCACCGCGCGGATGCTTAGATCAACCTCGAGCGGGGCAAAAAACATGACAGAATGGCCATGACCAAGCTTCCGCATCCGCATGCAACCTAAATATCATCAAAGACTGTGAGGTTTCGACCTTTCCCATCGGCAGTTAAAACGAACCCTGTACCAAACTATCTTTTGTAAGCTTTGGGCCTAGCGTGACGGCTGCTCGAGAGCCGATAGGCAGTTTGAGGTCGGTGCCCCTCGTGTGCGCGTGATCCAAGTAGACAGCACAACGGCCTAATTGCTGAGACAGCGGTGACGCCAGCATGGGCATAGAGGTCCCACTTCGCATGAGTACCATCAAATCGTCGTCATCAAAATAGATGACACCGACAACATTGCGGGCGATATTGAGCCATTCCTTGGCCACCTGGTAGTTGGAAAAATCGAGAATCTGTGCTCCAACATCAAGCAAAACACGGATTTCTGGCTGTTGCATGGCTATCGTTTGCAGGAATTCATGCGTGGTCTCTCGTTCGCCGTTCTTGTGAGTTGTCATATAGTAGAAGTTATTCTCCGGCCGAAGAAGGTATGCGAGAACCCTGGCATTGGTCCCCTGCTGATGATCGAGGTCGTGCTGAGAAATAGACATCGGCAACAACCACTGGTTATCGTTCGTTCCCGAAAATCCTGTTAGTTGATTCAGCGGCGTGATTAAACGATGCCGTCAACCAACCGCGCGTTTTAAACACTCACCGGTTACAAGCTTATCCTTCCTCTCCGTTAAATCCCAGCTGGATGCGGAGAGCTTCCAAGGAAATTCTTTTGCTTCCTTGGGAAACACCACACGGGAAAGGTAGAAATCTATAGCTGCTTGATTCCGAGAAAAGAGTGGGAGTATAATCTTGTCCCACTGCTCCGATGACTTGAGGTTAATATCATCGAGCGTCCGCAGTGAATCCGGTAGCACCCCATCGTCGTAATCTCTAACCCAAAGGGCATATTCTGTGGTTGGGTCATCTTCGTCTATCAGGATTTCAAAAGAGGTTCTCAGTTGCTCTTCCGTGAGTCCGCCATAGTAGTAAGAAAGGCACGTGAGAATAATGGTAATATCTGGATGGCCGAACTGGGTGTTGGGAGCGGGCACGTCTTTTGCCCGGTACGGTACGGCGAGCATTGTCTCGGCTGCGAAATAATAACAGGGTCGTGACTGCCACACAAGACCATAGTCGATGCGCCATCTTCTCTCCGCAAGTGCAAACAACAAAATGTTGCAGGCCAGGAGACCACGAAGCAGTAATAGGCCACCCCACATACAGCTTTGTTCGGAATTTTTAGCATGCTCTTCTATCCTCTTTGCTGTGTCAGGAACTTGGAGGACGTGCTCGTCAAATATGAAGCTACGAATTGCATCCCGCAATTCTGGGCGAACGTTTTGGAAATCGAGAGTGGGGAGTCTTCCAGCCATGATATGCCTCACAACCAGTGATATGAGCCGTTGGCCAATGACAGAGCGTGGTCCGATGCTAAAATGTGGAAACGACCCTGGTGGACCGAATTTAAACTCTACAGACTCGTTAGGGTGATTTCTTGCAAGGGTATGAGCGCTCTCCCTGACAAGCTGGAGGACCTGCTGAGTAATCGTCCAACGGTCAGGGTATCCGTCCACATATCGCTGGAGACCGGTCGAGTAAATCAGTTGGAACCGCGGGTGAAGGATTTCATCGCTCTCATCCAGGATGTCTCGTGCATGAGAATGAATCCACTTCTGGAGACTTGACCACTTGGATGCGCTGTCTGAACTGTCGTGGGCATCCTCGCTCTGCTTGTCGTATTTTGGTTTCCAATGAATATGTGGCTGGTTCAGCCATCGAAATATGTTGCCCACAAAGGTGTCTTCCTGCAGCTGGGGTCCGATAATTAATCAAAACGCTGGTAATCATCAACATACCATGCTTACGGAGTTGGGCAGTAGAGTTCTGGGAACGGGTTTGTGAACCGATTTCCGAAGCCTGACTAACAACGGGTCTGCTGCAAGTTTGCTCATAGAGAGTTGCGACTCTACGGCCATCAGTTTGAGAGACACAGCGTGCTCCGGCTGTACAAGTAGGATTCCACGCTCGGTCATGCATTGAGACATGAGCTTATGCAGATTGTCGATTTGAAGGTTAATTGTTTTGCCGTCATCGTTGTATTCGGGGGAACGGGAGAAGGGAAGGTAGTATATTGGCCGATGAGCGAGCCCCCCAAGGCGAGCCACTAGCAGGTCAAACATTTGGACCGTCAGTGCCTTAGGAACAATGATGCGGACAAGCTGTTTTCCATCAGCGAGAGCCGCAGCAGCGATCGGGATGATCACAGATGATTTCCCTTCGCCCATGTTCACTTGTACCACCGTGTTTTCGCCAGATCGTGGGGACATAATCTCCATCGCTGTCTCTGCTTGAGCGCGACGAATGAGAAAGTTTCCTTGAATCTGATACAGCCACAGAACCACATCGGCAAGGAACAAGTACCTAGAGAGTTGAAACATACCTGAATCAACAACCAATCCGGGAAGTCTTCAGCATTCCACCCTTCACACCCTTCATTATTTAATTCCTTGGAGAACTCTGCTGCGAGGCTGTCAAGAGAAAATAGGAGCAATCTTCTGGCGCGTTGAAGGTCTAAAAGGAGTAGCGCTAACGATATCAAGCATTGCTTCCACTGTCCGGGGAGCTTAAACGGTGAGGTGCATGCAAGATATCGCAAGAGGACATCTGCTGTGACTGGCGGCCATTGACCAAATTGATAAAGTGCTTGTTCGTACGGATCAGTCGTTGGACCTAGATGTCGCTGCAGTGTGGCCAGAGCGTCAAAGTAAGATTTCCGACACTTCCTATAGTGCTTCTGAAGCGTATCATCGACGTCACGGTTCTCCGCCAACGTGTGAGCCAGCTGATCGTCCGTACGAACACATTGTGTGCTGTGCTCGAGAAGGGTGAGGTATTCCTGTTGAAACGTTGGACTGGATTTCTTCGTGGCCAAGGGGATGAACAACTGATTCAGTCCGGAAACATCATCTGAAAATCGCTTGTAACTGTCACGAGTCAAAGTAGTACGGGCTGGGAGTTCTGGCGCTGATCTGTCAGAAAGGAGCTGCGGGAGTGTGATCTGCCGCTGCGTTTGCACATTAGATATGTATCCAAGAGACGGTAGCCCCGGTTCAGCCGAACCGCATGTCATCAAACAGCCGTTTCCATCGTAGTGACAGGCTTGTGAAGAAGTTGGACCGATGGTATGCCGTGGAAATAGATACCCAGCTCGTTGCCCCTCGCGTTTCTCCCACGTATCAATGACCGACACATCCCGGTCCCAGTAATATCTCTCTTTGATTCGCTTGTACGAAGCGTTGATCTGAGGAAATTGAGTTGAAATACCCTGGAGAGCTTTGGACTTCATAATTGACCGACACATGGCAGACTGCAAGAGACAAAGTGATGCCTGAACACCTGTTTTCCGTGTGAGTGGATCTGGCCTATAGCAGCTAGTATGGGCATGCAAAAGGGAAAGGTGTCGTGTACTTTCTAGGCTGCCACACCATATCAAGCAACCCAGTTCTGTGTCCACGTTGTAGGTAAGAAATAGTGGTCCATATCCATCAAGCAGACCTCTAGAAACTTGAACCTGGCAGTTGCTGTGCTTTATGAGAGAGCCGGTTGGTATAAGGACACGTCTTGGAATGACTGCCTCTGGAAGGTGGGATTTCTGCCGAAGGACCAGGATATTCTTTAGACCAAACAATGCCCCAATGGATTGATTCTCGTCATAAGCCATGTCCTTGAAGTCACGGGACTCGAGTTCTCCTCCGTCGTTGGCAAAAAAGGATAATCCGTAACAGGGTAATGCAACAGACAATCGTGACACTGGTGTAGATTGGAGAGATTCGACAGGGAAAGTGGTGAGTAGAAAATTGTTGGATTCCCTTTGCATTGTGTCAATCATATAGAGGATGTTATTGAAATGATCGAAACATTTCGACACCATTGTCCAGGTTGGGCTGCGGATGTCCACAAGGGTCTCGTGACCTTTGTATGCACGATATTGTCCAGTTGCAAGATCAACTCTCCAGTTTTCTGGAGATTCCTCCCAAACATTTTCAAGGGGGCGTATTTCGATAATGCTTGTGGAAAGATTCAACCAGTGAACATGTCCATTGATCAGCGCTGGCGGAATGTCTTTCGCCAATTTTCTCGAAGGAACGAGCTGGAGGATATCTTTTGAAAAATTACACTGCGCGCGAACCACCAAACTGTCACCTCGGACAGAAAAGTGCACCTGTGCGTATCTTAAGTAAAATAATGATGTCACGTGAGGTTGGTGCCCACCTTGTGCTTGGACATCCCGGTCAGGGTGGTGAAATCCATTTCGGGAAGATTGGATGGTATAGCAAAAAAGCCTTGCTGCGAACGACAGTTAGGGGCACTCGTTGGCTTCGTATCAGAAATTTACCATGTACGCACATCATGAAAGATATATTGGCATTCATCACTGTCCCTAATCACACGCGGCAATCCACCTACTGGCTGACCATTCACTTGAAGTATTCTATTGAGTAGGTTAAGATGCACTGTTTGCGAAGGCTGGTGTACAGTTTCTTTAGTCAGGCATGTGAGCCAAAGAGCGTTTGGATGTTGCAACTGCTCCCATCTGTTTGGACCTGCCTCGAAGCTGGGGAAAATCTTGCGAACAGCAAGATCAACGCCATAATCTGACACATCGGAGAGGATCACATTCTTCAAGGTGCCCTCGAGCGCCAGAGTGACACGATGGTCGCGTGAAAGTAATATTCCTGAATAATTGCCATAGATAACTGAAATTAGCGTTAGCTGAATGTCGAGGGAACGAGATATCCCAAGTTTGGACTTACAGTCCGCCGGGCTGAGTGCGTGTATAAAGAGCGCACCGGAAATGCAAGCATCGACATCTTCTGCACAACAGAAAAGCTTTGTGAAGGCTGAAGTGTCGACGTCAAAAGTGCTTCGACAAGTGGCAGCCATTTCTAGCAAGAGGTCACTGCGCTCTCTGTTCATAGGAGCCTTTGCCAGATTATATGATAGCTCTTGCATCCAGTTGAACGTCTTCTTGCGCACCTTCCGAAGAAGTCCGATGACTCGCTCCGAGATGTCTTCGCTTGGGCTCGATGCAAGTACACGAGTGGACAACAAAGAAATGGCACTGGTCATCACGCCATCTATCGGACCTACTCCAACCTCCACAAACAAGTCCTCGAGCTCGTCAAGAAGGATATTGCAAAATGATGTGTCATGAAGGTCCTTGTGCCAGTTCCATGTCCCTGTATTCAAATCGAGCGGCCCAACTTGAAAGATAGCGTGGGTAAGGAGGAGATGAACATCGCGACGGCGAAGGTTGAGAGTTCTAGTACGGAGCCCCTGGAGGATGTTGATCCACTGGAGCGAACCACCGCTCCGCAATTGCCCAAATGCAATGAATTCATCTAGTGAGAACTCCGCAGGACAGTCTCCCTGGGCAGCCAAGATGTCGTTGGGAGCGTGGGAGGTATCATTGGCGTATTTTTCCAAGACATGGTGATGCAGCCTGTATGACATCCGGAAGTGGAGCTCAGACGGCCGTATGTCATAGTGGTCAAATCGACATATCGATAGACGGCACTGTTCTCTGTTGTTATAATCCCTGCAGGGAGATCGAATCACATAACGTAATACCGGGCGTCCCCCTGAATAATAATAATAATAGGCAAAGTGGATCTGGACGGCGAGTAGTGGCCTGGCGTCCCGGTCGACAAAGTAATGCTGCAACAGAGGTGCATGTGAAAGTAGGTTTTCTTCTCTTTCGTCAGTGCTGAGTTGAAAAGAACTATCGAAGTCGTTGTCACGAAAATGCAAAATGCGAGCGACCGCAGACCGCCAGACACGAACGCATACCGGGCATTGCAGCTCGAAAGTGACGACTTTGGCATGTAATGCCAGGGAGGGAAGTGGTGATTGGACCACCCTGGCAACCACTGCGTCTTCGTCAATGATAGCTTTCAGTTCCTGATGACGCGGCGATTGATCATAGTAACGGACTGCGAAGCTGTCTTCGGAGAACTCGTTCGAAAGTATTGACCATCCCGAGCGCGACCGTGAATGGCGCGCAGACAGGTACTGATATGCACGAGAAAGACGATGGAGGCTCGTCGTTCTGCGAAGTAATAGTCTTTCCAGCAAGGCAATTGGAATATCAGGGGAATAGTCGGCGAAAATGGGGATCTCCTCCACAGCGAGCTTGTCCAGTGCGACAAAAAGCTCGATGGCTGTCAATAACATGATGGACACGTCTTCCGGACTCGAGCGGCTAAGACTATTCGAGTGACTGCGAACCTTCATGTATTTATCCATCAGGGTCTCAAGTTGCGTACAAGCGTCGTCCACATTCGTGACATGAGCGGTCCATTCGTCAATGCCTTCTTCAACCGACTTTTCCACGTCATACAGAGTGACCTCGGGGTCAGCTCCATATGCCTCGTCGAAAAAGGACCCGTCCGAGGACAAGAAATCGTCAAGACTACCACGGCAAAGATGGCTGGGATGGAAGGGAGCATCAATGGATCCATGCCGATGATTCGCGAGAGCACTGCGAATGTATTCAATACTGTGTTCAAGTGAGAGTTGTGTATCCCTTGTGAGTTCGTCCTGGGAAGAATTCCGAAAAGAGGGTAATGGGGCCGTGCACAGCTGTGTCCACCTGGCGTCGAGAATCTCTTGAACAATACCACATGTCTTCAATGCCAGCTGGGAGAGCCAGCTAGGGACAGATGAACCAAGCTTTCCCAAACGTCGCAGAATTTTAGATGCCATCAGATGAAGCAAATCGCTGGAAAGGATAGTAATATTTGCGTCGCCCACAACGGTGCACATGAAGAACAACATGAATGCTTTGTAGGATCCACGTCCACGAGGAGAGCGATCAAGAGACATTTGGATTGCGACCCTAATGAGAAGCCAAACAGACGAACGACGCCAAATATCGGTGGAGTGTTTGTTCGATCTGCGAACGTCGTCACGAACACGCTTGACAATGCGAGGGACATTGACAGTGCGACAAACACCTCGCAAGGTACCAGAAAGCAGTGCGGTAATATATTGTGTATGAGAGGAATGAGATGAGAGGTGTCCCGAGTAGCCAGCACTGGGGCGAGAGAGGACACCAGCGAGTTCACATTGAAAGTTCCCGTTGTCTAACACGTCGCTCGCTATATTGACGGCCAACCCGGGATACGAGCATATCAGAGGTTCTCCTGTCCCCTCCACAGCGTCCTCACATAAGGGCACTTCGAATGACTCGACCAGCATGCCGTTCCCCTCTTTCGTGAGGATAATGGCAGAATTGTGCGGTCGGATGAGAAACGCAAGGACATCTACAAACTTTCAGCACAGATCTACGCAGGACTTGCAAGCATACCTCCTGTTTGTGCCCCGTGCAGCTGGGAGAGGATATGGTCTCTGTTCTGGTGCTCAGCCCGAACAGACATCTCCAGGTTGTCCAACATCCTTGTAACGCGATACCACTGAGGCCCAGGTGTTCCACGGGCATGTTCGCTGTAAGCATGGGCAGTAGCACGCATAGCACGAACTAGCGAAAGATCCCTCTCTGGTGTATAGTCGCTCCAGTAGGGAAGGTGGACAGGAAGGAAGATGTGGGTAACAGCATAGTGCAATAATTCAGAAGCGTGGTCGGATTCGGGTGAACTAGTGATCTCGGTATGAAAGTCGTCAGTAATAGATGGGGTTAACATGGTCAAGTATTGGTGGTAAACAGTAGGGCAAGAACAATTGAGCGTGCGGCGAGAATCTTTCCTTATATAAGTTACATCGTGATCACAATACTATTTACATAGGATACCGCCTCGCCGAAACCGTATCATGAATAAGCCCCAGCTGCCATCATGAACAGGTATCATGCAATCATGTCCCACTCCAACGCTATTGCAAACCGTCTAATGGAGACAAGAACCGCCCTCGGGTTTACCATGCAATTAGCTTTTTTCGATAGACTGTCTGCTTTGTGACGTTCGTGTCAGTCATGCTTGCGCAAGTTTTCTCTTGGGCGCGTCATGATGGTGATGATGAGCTGGTGATAAGGGAGGTAAGCGATGACTGGCAACGGCTCACTGTTCCTGGTTATACGAAGGTGACTGCCCCGTCAACCATACTTTGATCCATCATGATCCTGCTCGAATTCCGATCCACAGCCCCCTCTCTGCCCACATGCTCTGTGTCGGAGCGGCCCGGGTCAATCCGCTAGAACTAGATAAGCCATCTCATGCTGTTATACCCTACGTGATTCTTCATTCCAAGTGGCTGCGGTTGACAAAGCTATGTCAATTTGGCGGTCTGCAAGACGTTGCTCGTAATCCTGTAGACTTGCGGAACGGTATATTCCCTGGGGGCAGACACTTGAAATGGCTGCCACCGAGGCGGAGACACTGCCTTTATCGGGACCTGCCGGTGCTGCGGGCTCAGGAGGTGATACCGGGACTGACTCCACAGTGATAGCGACAAGGGGCAGGAGAAAAGGAGAGGGCGCCTGAAGTGTTCGCGTCCGAGTCAAGGAGGTAGCCGGTTGCGTAATTGCTATTGTTTGAGGTCTGTTACTGTATGAGGCGATGGATCATGTGAATCGTGATGCGTGCCCTTTGCCTGGGTTCCTGACCACTGACGCACAAACATGGTATCATCTCGGCGCAGTGGAGTTATGGAGTCATCGTGGACGAATTTGGGATGGGCCGTCTGTGCAGCGGGGTCTGCTGTGGTCGACGAGGCTTTTGAGGCTCTAGAGGGATATTAAATGGGATGACGGTACGAGCGTGGTGGGTTTAGAAACGTCGAGGGCATCAGTGTCGCAATCAAAAGCGACGGCGTGTACAGAGAGCTCGGCATTTAATTTCAGCGAAGATTTGGGCTCACGCGCGGTGCAGGCTGTGATGGATGCCAGAAAAAGGACAAGTACTCGGGGTATCTGCCTCGTTGCAGACACGTTGGCGATGGAATGCCAATCTGGTCCAAAGTGCGATCTGGAAATGGTGGCCGGAAATAAGACGACATGAGTGTGATCAGGGCTGGAATCTGCCGCTGACAAGGCGATGAGGTTCAGTTGGGATCTCCAATCTAAGCTGGATCTCGTCTCCCTCCGTGAACGCGTATCCAGTCTCGTAACTCACACAGCTCTCTTTATAAAGCCTGCGTCCTTCTCACCTTTTTTTCTTCCTTTTTCTTCTGCTCTTCACGTCCGTCTCAACTCTCGACGTCGACGTCGTCCTCGGCCTGTCTTCTGCCAGCTTCTGCGAGGCCAACGCTTGCAGCGGTCCCATGACAGAGTACACGACCTCGCCCGACGCAATCGAGGTCTTCAGAAGCTCCAAAGACCGCACTTCGTACTGGGTGCGTTCGCACTCGCCCTATCAAGGCCAGTTCCGCAACCCCGACAGCCCGTCCTCCATCACAGAAGAACTCGACGGGCGCGAGTCAGACGAGGACAGCACCCACTCCCTCCCCCCAAAGATGGTCCTCAGATACGGCAACGGTCGCGCCGATATACCCATCTCACACTGGCACTATGAGAATGCCGCTGACCCGCGTCGGGATCCGGGCCTCCGTCACGGTCCCCATGCACGTCCTCGTCCCCACACCGCCTACCATCCTCACGACCGTGCTAGGGGTGCCCATCCACCACCCCACGCGCGGCACCACGAGCATCCGGTGTCACACCGCCCTTCTGCGCGACATGGACTCCCCAGGGTGTACGAGGATGACTTCTCGACACCTCCGGAAGAGATTCACATCCTCCCTTCTGACCCAAACGCGCAACCGCATCGCGCAACGGCGACCTACCGACCTCGTCGGGCCTCTGATCCCCCTCGTCGCCAGGGCACGCATCCCGTGCCCCTCGATGACGACGAGCCAGAGGAAATCAAGCCACTTCCTCCCCATTATCCCCCCACTCACCTCGACGGGCCCACGCCTGTCGTATATTCGCATTCCCAGCACATTCATGACCCATATGATCATCAACACCCCAGCCATTCACACTCACGTGGCAATCGGCCGCCCCCCTCGATCGTTTACGCCCCGGCACATCACCCGCATGCGAATGATCATTACGCCCCGCCTACGGTCGTGTATGCCCCACATAAAGCCCCCGGGATGACTTATACGGTCTCCGCGCCGACAGGGTCTGGCTTCCCTCAGTACCCTCGAATCACGGCGACGCCGTACAATCCTGTTCGCAGCAATCTTTCCTCTGTCCACGAAGAACCACGGTTTGGGCCTAGGGGCCCCATGCATAGAGATCGCAGCCTGCCGCGTGCGCCGTCTCCTATTAGCGAGGCGGCCACCGGGGATTCTGGTAGCACCTATTACATTATACCTACTCCTGGCCAAAAAGTTAAGGTGCTGGTAAGTCCCCATCATTCTCAGTATGGGGAACAGTCAGCTAATGGTTGGGCGTGCACAGGCCGGACCCGAACCGTCGCTTTATACGGCAAGTTCCACCACTAAATCAGCGTCATCGCCACACTCGCGTTACTCCGGCGCGAGTAGCGGCGGCGGTGGCTTCAAGAAGCCGCTCTTTAGTCGGCTCATAAGCTTTGCTTCGGAATTACGGCCCTCTCGAAAACTGCTCCAGCGCAGACACTCCCTCGACTACTCTGCTCGCGCACGTTCTCGCGATCGTTGATGATTTCCCCGCCCTCTCGTCTCAATTTTCTTATTCTCCTTTGATATGTGTGTCATGGTTCCTCGCGAAAAGAAGGGGACCTCATGAAAATTATGAATATGTTGTAGGTCCAAAAAAGGCGAACATTTTTACTCATTTCCTTTCCCTGGCTGCCATAGACTGTTTGAATGAATTGGGTATTTTCTATATGCAAAGCCATTTTTTGTAGCCCTAATACGCACATCCACTCTCCTTATTGTTTCCCTCTTTCCCCTTTCTTGTCCTCATTGCATACCATTTTTCCCTTGTTTCCATGTTTAGGATAATTTATGTTCCTTTTTTCTTTTGGCTTATCGTACCTGGGGTTTCTTTTTCCTTTTCTCTCTCGCACACATGTAGTAGTAGTACCCATGTCATGTGCACGTATACTCGTCTGATGGTGATCGTTTTTCGTATGAAGCTCGCACCATCTGTTTTGTAGACGCGTCGCCAACCGTTCATACACCGATTCATATGAATCAATCTACAGTCATCAACCGGCTCTTGAGCGTGGATTACTCAGGGACTCAACTACCATTTTAGGCATAGCTCCCCGATTGTACTGGATCAAATGGCCACGAATCACCTCGTCAGCATGCAACCGGCACAGTCCAATAACATCTGTGTGGTATCATATTTACACTACGAATATTGACTGACATCAAGCCCGAACGGTTAACACACCTCAAGTTTGACAAACCTCGAAAGAGTAATTCAAAGGCGGCTAAACTCTCATCACACCGGCATGCGTATGCATCAAATACTCCTTACCAATAATGCGATTGACCGTATACTTGATAGTGTGCCGTGTGAGTGTGGTAGGAAGTCGACGACTGAATCTGTAATGTAATGGACCTTATCCTTATCGCCCGGGCACATTTGTGCGTTGTGTGCGCAATGATGCGTGGGACACATTGAATATGATTATGATGATGCTTCTCGCTTTCATTAAATGCAATGCATCAGAAGTGCCACAGTGCCCATCAGGGGCTCACGAGGTATGTGGGTTGGGTCCCAGCACTGGAGAGGCACCGTAGCCATGAGCTCGAGGAAGCTCAGACGTCCTGGTCAGGCACCTCTCTGGACCACAAACCACTTAATTGAAGTGTTAAAAATAAGGGGGACGAATGAATGCATTGCATCGTGTCCGACGTCGCATGGTGGCGCATCTGCCCCATTCCCTCGCCGCTCCCGTGCCGGAGCGGTGTGCGTGCGACACCACAGACGCGTATCTGACTCTTTGTGGTATCGCGTGTATTGCATCACTTGGGTTCTCGAGTGGTGTGTTATTGTCATCATAGACACGCGGATCATCTTCAATTGAATGACGCCAGTGGCGTAGCGAGCCACGTTTTGCCACGTCTACGCCCGAGGCTAAGGCATTGAGTTTCCACGCTGCGTGAGGTTGCGTTTCAATGTAGGCCTTTAGGAGGAATATCAATGTCTTGCTACTTCTCCCCATTTTTGATGCAATGACGCTGATTCTTGAATGAAGCTGACGTGTCATGTCCACTACTCCACGGTCATGTCCCCGCTGGACGCAGTAGCATTCTGCACGAAGTTAGCGTGCAGGGAGCTACGAGACACGATCTTGCATGTCGGGTTACCCTTCTCTGTCTTCATTTGCGATGTTGATGCTTTCAAGTGACCGCCAACGTTACGGTTAATGCTAACGTAAAGTGAGCGCTAACACGCGTGCCCGCAGGCGCGAGACTCGGGAGATCTGACAGTAGGCAACTTAAAGTAAGCGCTGCAAGAAGCCTAGGACGTCCTGGAGGCTTACAGGTCAGGTCCGCCGTCCGCCTCGGGGAGCCCCGGGGTTCAGGCGTGTGGGCGACTCCCATGTGCGGTGCACGATGCGCGATGCACTGCATGCGACCATGTTCCCGAGGCTTGACTCGGAGTCCTTGACAGTCCCTTGTCTTCCTTTACGCGCTCGCATTACCTAGTAATCTAGCCAGATATTGATGCTGATAAGATAGGTCCACATAAATACGTAAAAACGCTCCCACTTGCCTTCCGAGTCGTACGACGTGGCGAGGACAATGACATACACGGACACACACCCTGGTGACCCTGCTCCGGCCCGCACGGACGAACCGGACCACGATGCTTGTCCACATAGACAAGCGGGATTCGCGATCGGGCCGAGGTCAGGTCAGGTCAAGGCCAGGTCATGCTCGCCGGGGGTAACGGTATCTGATCTAATCTAACTACTTGTTATCTGGGCTAGATGTGCAGGGCGGACCTTTCTTTTTTCCGGACGGAGATCGTCATCCGATTGATGGATTGTCATGCTATTTTTTTATCTCTGTTTCGTATCGTGAAACTTTGTTCTGTCTGTCCTCCTTTTTTTTCCCGCTTGTGTTGACAGCGCGAGATTGGGACGCGTCAAACCGTGGAACGTCGTGGCAATGCTACTCGCGCCGTCTACGGTCCAACGATTTTGGAGAATCCGATTGTACGTACTAATCGTATCCGAGTCGTACGTATCAATGATAAAGGGGGCAGAGGATTAGACGATGGGAAGAGTGAGATGCAAAGGCAGTAGCCTCCTCCGCCGGATTCGCGAGAGTCTAGAGCATCTGACAGGTTCTGCCCAATCGTTTTATGTAGCGTCGCTGGGTCCCGAGGGTTCCTCGGCTAGTCCCGCGTGGCGCCGCTTTGAGTTGACGTATACGCGTCGTCGAAAAGGACGCTTTTGATCATGCGCGTGTTTTCATGGATCATGATCGATATCGCACCGCCAGGACATATCCTTATCGTATCTTTTTTGATTCCCCGGCAATACAGTATGTTTCCCCATGGCCCAGCGTACATGCGACCTCGGGGTCATATTTCAAACATAACCATCGGACGGGGGAGGGGAATGGAGGAAGGAAAAAGAAGAGCATGTGTGCACCATCAATATGAATTGCTTGGCATCACAAAAGACGCGCCCGAATCTGGTATCGAGGGATTGAGCGCGTTGTGCGATTGAGAGCGCCGGGAGGTGCCGTCTCAATAGGAGGATAAATCAAAAAGCTGACCATCGTGACATGATATAGATCTGAAATATATTCGCCATGGAGCGCTTGGAGAGTGACGGGACGAAGGACAACGACAATCGTGATGGCATCTCAAGTGCAGACGTATCGGGGCGTGCATCTCCGCAAAACGGGGGGCCGACGCGATGGTATCAAGGCAACGGTTACCGCGCAGCGTCATGAACGACGCGTCAAAAATGAATATGGAACGCACCTTTTTCTTGGCCAGTTCATACATGACATGAACCAGGGCTAGGGGTTCTTGCTTGGTGTCATCATCTACTGCCGTCTGCGTTCTGTGTTCTTTGCGGTGGAGTTAGTTTCTGCCTGATCGTGCGTGACCCGGCCAATTGCGATGATAGAGATCGTTCGTCGATGCAGTAGCGGCATATAGGCACCACGATATCACCCGTGATCGCCGCAGTACTTTACTTCTCACCAGGATGGCTCCAATCGGCCACATAGGGATAAATAGTCATAGATATGAACCCAGGCTTCGTTATCCCACCGTCGGCCGAGAACGGACGGTGAGAAAGGGGGCCGGCTGCGGGATGCTGGCGCAGCAAGGTTCCAAAGGGACCCAAGGGACCGCATCTGCAGAGAAGAAGATAAATGAAAGATTGATTTATGTGTTCATGAATCAGTGAGATAGACGCCCTGTCGGACGTGAATAGAGCGGGGCGCTCGTGATAAATGGCGTCCCTGCGTGTGTTCGAGGGAGAATAGTTAGTGATTAGCGACAAGATGAACGTGCACGCCGAATCGTCGGGGCCCGATGAGTGATATCCACGTGATCGGAATATGGCATCATCGAGAGGTGACTCATCACGTCAAATGTGAAGCGCGAGACTCTATGGAAGGTGTTTCTGACCGGCGATGTGGCATTAAAGGGAGGGAAGCGATAGTGTACCCAATGCTGACCGGGATCAATATTCGCTGTATGTCATCATGTATGGATGCTGTGGTGAGCGGTGAAGAAAGGGCGCCGTTTACGACAACAATTGGAGATTGAAGGGAGTGTCTGAGAGAGGAAGCAGTGGTGAAATCAAATTGTGCTTGTTATCGTTGACAAACCTTGGGACGGTCTGCTGGCGAAAACAGAATTAGACACCAATCGCAGACAGGCACTGTAGAGGGCCGAAAGGAAGGTGGGAAGGATGACCAATGTAGAAAGGGAGGTATCAGCATAGAGCAAAACAAGGTAAAGAAGCGGTAACCAAGTGATCATTAGAGTTCAATCATTGGATATGAATCGGAAAGGCACGACATGGCATGGTGTGGAAGGAAGAACGGACTGAACTAGAACAGGCGTGGCAGAGATCAAACTCTGAGAAGCTTGTACGACAGCGAGCGTGAGGCCCGGGAGGCAATTTGGAGGAGTGGAAGATAGAAGGGAAGACTCCTGTATGGGAAACGTAATAGTACGTAGCTTGTTCGTGTTGGGAATAAAGATAGATGCAGTGTCTGAACGCACGATCATCTAGCAAAAAAAATGTCAACATCGATAATCGTTCCTTCGCTAGGCATGAGATGGCAATGCACAGAGGCAGGACTCGAACCTGATACACATGCACTTGCTTCTGCCCACTCAGAGACCACTCGCTAATTTTTTTTGGCTTGTACTGCCTGAACATCGTGCTTCACCCTAACGTTTGTCCTACGGCAGCTCCGAGTTTGAGCAACGAATATCCTCGGAGATGGGGCCAGCTATCTCTAGACACGATGTCAAGCGAGCGGGGATAATGTACACGAGTCGTCATGCTGGGTGTAAACGCGAAGAGACCATGTCCGAGGCTGGCTGAATACCACGCCTTCCGTCAGCGTTGTACACGCAACGAAAAGTGTGGACAAACGGCTGCGAAAGGCAGTAGGAAGGCATCATCGATAATCTTAGGGGCCTTGATTTCATATCTGACACCGCATCATTGCGTTATATGCGATCGCAGAGAGCAGACTCGACACTCAAGCGGCGTATTCGATGGTGATAGAGTGGACCAGCCAAAAGACGGGCGTCTCGAGTTCAAGGCTCTCAAGAATGGATGCATGCCACAGCTCTGCGGCGTTGCATGTCACGGGTGCTCAAGGGCGTGGCATGAGCCGACCCATGCATTGGAAGGATCGATCGCTCAGAAAGTAGCGTGATCAAGGTTCTATGAGACGACGAACGTGCCAAAAACTGGGGTTTGGTGGGGAAGAATGGGGGTGTTTGTGCAGCTGCTACAGATAACGTGGTGTGGAGAATGGAGACAAGGGGGGGCATGTAGAAAACGTGAAGGCGGTAATGATCGGGATAGCAAGACGACAACTTGATATTGCTCTTCGATGTGGTGGCTTGCTTCGAGCCTCGCCGTGACCTCGCTATCGTCGCCGCAGTCGTTGAGGAGGAGGATGTTACGTAAGCAAGGTGAGTGACTACGTCTGTCACGGGTCGGCGTGACGAGAGCGCGCATGAACTTGCTGACATGACGAGCATACAGGGACTGGCGGAGCGCATCCTGCCAGCGCGCGGGGCAGCGCAGAAAGCAACAGCGAGCTTTGCAGAGCAGCTAACAGACTCGCCAGGTCGCTCTGATGTCGACTCGCCGTCGTCGTCCAACCCTTTTCGTGAGCCAGCTCAGAGAACAAAGGCCGTCAAATACCGCTACAGCGCAACGGGAAAGCACCTCTCTTCGCCGCTCAAGGGCAGTTCTTCATCTCCGGAGTCAACATCACGCAAGTCCAAACGGGCTAAACTGACGACAATGACCCCACCGTCATCACGTGCGGCCAATCCCATTGCCCATGCAGTGGCGACAACGTCCCGCAAGCGCAAGGCATCCATCTCACCATGCCGTAGGGAAGACGTCTTGAGCGCTCTCTTCGTGTCGCCCCCGTCACCCTTGTCAAGTCCGCCGACTTCCCCCACCCTGTCCACGACAGACCTCCCACCCTTATCCGCGCTTGCTACCCAAGGGCCTGAACCTTCGAGGCGCATTGCCATCTCCAAAACTCTTTCTCTGCGCACCGTGGGGCCTCCCGCGTCAAAATTCAGCACATTCTCACCACCCCTGTCTCCCAGCCGGAAGCAAAAGAAGACAAAGCCGGCGGTAAAAGAGGCGGTTCTCGATGGCTGGGATATTGGAAATTTCGTTTGGGTACTTGTCAACCAGTCTGGCGTGCTTGTGAACAACGCTACACAAACTCGGAGCGATCTCGACTCGGGGCCATTCATGTGGTGGCCCGCCCAGGTGAGCTGCAACGTTGACTTGAGGTGGACTGTCTATATGCATCCCCATAGGTTGTACAGAAGCAACCCCTTCGCGTGGCCATGTTCGGGGACGCTCCTTCCTCGTCCTCGAGTAGCAGGGGCCTGTGTACAATCTTTGCCCCTTCACTCTCTAATGTCCAGCCCATTAACGATGTTACTGGAGCCAGGCGTTTCTCGCGTGCTACATTTCTCCTCACCTCATCTATAGATAATGATGCCAGTCTTCCATCCAAGAAACCCCGCCTTGGCGAAAGTGCATCTATCGCAGACAGGTGGGAATCTGCCGTCCAAAGTATGGAAAAAGCTTCTACCCTTGAGCAAGATGGACTTCCAGCACTATTATCCTCCTATGCCACGACTGGTGACAGCTTCGACGACTCGGACCCCGACATATCCGACCTCCGACAGTCTTTGTTCAAGCCCACCGCGGCCCCGAAAAAGCCGAAGCTGACGGACCCGACAAGGAAGCTGAAACGACAGCGCTCTCGAGCAAATTTACGGGACGACGTGGGCGGGAGCGCGCCGCGCAGCTGGTCACCCTGTCCCCCAGATTTGACACTCCAAATTCCTGGAGAGCTAATTCTTGCGATGGCTCCCAAAACGGGAAGTTTTTACTGGCCCGCGCAGGTTCTCGCGCATGTTCCAAATCGCAAGGAGAAATACAGGGTCAAGTTCTTGGACGACGAAGAACACGAGATCACAAGGGATAAATTTTGGACTTCGGAAGAGAAGGGATTCGTCCAGTGTACGTTGGGAGAGTGGGAAAGCGCAGTCAAGACTATCGAGGATCCCGACTCCGGAGACGAGGATGACGATGCGAACGCCGAAGATCCATACGACACCAACTCTGCTCTACCACCGCCACCGGCCCCAGAGGACTTTGCAAATCACCCGGTCCGTGCACAACTTGCGTATGTGAAACCAGTTTTGCAAGCAATATTGAACAAAGAATATGCGCCTGCGAGGGCGAGGCACGAGGCATTCATGAAGGGTGGGTCAGGGAGGACTGCGCTGTTGAAGTCTGCAGGTGTGAGGGGAGGCATGGATGCGCATTTCGTGAAGGGGGTTCAAAAGGCGATATGTGAGTGGGTCCTTGGCGAGAAGGGGGTCAAGCCTGAGAAGTTGGACACGGAGGACGTCGTCGTGACCGAACCCGAGGAAGGAGCCTGCGTGAAAGCTATTTCTCCAGACGCTGCGTCAGTGGCAACTCTGCCTCGCGATTCGACGGCGGACAATACGCTGGAAGGCGTCGAAGGTGTGGTTGTCTCGGAAGATGGACACACGGACAAGAATGTCAGCATAGAGAATAGGGCTCTGCCTTTATCCGGACCTGACAGACAGCCCGAGGTCGTTGAAGACTTTGCGATGGCTGTTGATGGAAACGAACAGGTAACGTCCATTACTATCCCTCTGATCACTTCGATCCGAACTATGAGATGTAGCAAACAGTGCCTTTACCTCCTTTGGCAAACGGTGTAACGCTGAGTCCCGCAATCCAGCAAGCATCCCTGGCACTGAAGAGTCAACTGGATGTATGCCATATCGCAATTACCTCTGGGATCTGACCCTGAGCACACAGCAGCTTCTGGCCGAAGTTTCGCAAGCAGTCGCAACCGAACCATCACTGTTACCTTCTCACCCCGAGCTACCCAGGTTGAAGGTCGATTTACTGGACAGAGTACGCAAGGTAATAGTGTCGTGTTTTATTTCTGTAGACGTGTTCTCACCCATACCCTTCTCACCCATACCCTAGGACACGTCTCCCCCGCCGAACCCACTTACTCCTGTTCCAGATGAAGACCAACAGATGTTTTGTCAGAGACGTGTGTTGGTCGTGTGCGAAGAGTTTAAGAATTTGTCTGCGGTCGAAAAACTCGACGTAAGTGTTTTTCTTGTCGCTCGCCGACCGCAAACATTGATTTGCCTTCTACTGGAAAGTACTGTCTCAACATTCTGCTGCCTGAATCCATCCGACAACTCCTCCTTTGGCGCACTGGTGAACGTACAAACCCTGCGCTCCTTTCTGCTGAAGAGGAGCAGAGATTGCATGACGCGGGTGCTCGCAAAGCTGCGGAGACAGATTGGGTGGACGACGTGATGAGGCTTCGGGCGGCACAGGCTAGGTTATGGGGTATCGATCCTAACAAGAAAGCAGAGGAGAAGATGGAGGTCGAGGGCGGTACGAGGTCCCGGCCTCGGCGAGGAACTTTCTCAAGACCATGATATCCGTGTTCGATTGGAAGGAGTCGTACATTGCTTTATCTCAGTGCTGGTAGTAGGATATGTTTGTAGGATGCAGCGTAATTGGCATCGCCTCTCGATGAGCGCATCAAACTAGGGCGCGGAAATTTGCTATGACACCTTGACGTGACTCGCTTCATGAATGGTTCATATCCTTGCACTAGACCATACCTAAGTTAACCCAGTTCTTTTCTCTACATCTCCGGCGTCGTCGCGCTGCAACAGACACGACGCGGGCTTTCGCTGAAAGCTCTTCACATTCCTTTCTCACGGTAGATGCTTGTCAATGCCACCGCCGACGTCCAGCGACGCCTGGTTAGCCGCACGCCGATTCGGAGTGGTGATTGACGCTGGATCGTCTGGCTCGCGACTCCAGATATACAGCTGGAAAGACCCGCAAGTTGTGCTAGACGACAACGGAGACGCCGTTCGCAATGTGTTGCCAAAGGTCGAGAAAGGTGTGCCAACCGGGGAGGACTGGATCACAAAGGTCGAGCCTGGTGCGTCGTTATGTTCTCCTCTCGGGGACATGGCACAGGGCTAATTCCGATGGTTACTTTTATTCTTTCACTCTAGGTTTATCTTCGTTTGGGGACAACCCAGACGGGGTAGCTGCATATTTGGAACCTCTGATTCGACATGCGCGCTCGCATATCCCACCCTCGGTCGAGCCGGACACGCCGCTGTTCCTGCTTGCAACGGCGGGCATGCGCCTGCTGATGCCGCTCCAGCAAGCGCGCGTTTTGACCGCAGCATGTACCTATCTCCGGTCCGCCTCCGCATTCCGCATCGAGCCCGAGTCGAAAGACGGTCCGTGCGGCACAAGCGTGCAGATCATCACGGGCGAGGAGGAAGGCCTGTTTGGGTGGATCGCGGTCAACTATTTGATGGACGGCTTCGTGGGGCGACAAAAGGACGCGAAGACGACGTACGGGTTCTTGGACATGGGCGGGGCGTCGACACAGATTGCGTTTGAGCCGGCGGACGAGGACGTGCGGGGGAACGAGGCGGCGTTGGTGGATGTGCGGCTGAGGCTGTTGGGCGGGGAGGAGATCAAGCACAAGGTGTTTGTGACGACGTGGTTGGGGTATGGGACAAATCAGGCGAGGGAGCGGTATGTCGCTGAGGCGCTCAAGAGTGCAGAGGGTGCGCAGACGCTCGATGGCGTGGATGCGCTCATGATACAGGACCCGTGTCTACCCAAGGATCTAAAACTCATCGAGACGGTGCCTTTGAACGGGGGATCGCACTATACGTTGGTGGGCACAGGCTCTTTCACGCAGTGTCTACAGAAGACGGCGCCACTCCTCAACAAGGACGCCCCGTGTTCGGATGCGCCGTGCCTGTTCAACGGCGTTCACGTCCCCCGCATCAACTTTTCGTCCTCGCACTTTATCGGCGTCTCAGAATACTGGTACTCCTCAGAACACGTCTTTGGACTCGGTGGCCCTTACGACTACGTTCAGTACGAGCGCGCTGCCTCCGAGTTTTGCACGCGGGATTGGAGCGGGATCATTTCGCAACATGAAACGTCAAAGAAGGCGGGTTTGCTTGGTGGAGATGGGGAGGTGATGCAGGATGGCAAAGTC
>JBBPLJ010000241.1:0-15903 GCA_038089715.1 Veloporphyrellus conicus
TTTGCACATGTAGTACCCATGGGCCGATAAATCAACTGAAGTACAAACCGCACTGACCTCGCGGCAAGAAGACATGTCAAAGATCCGGGCGCGAAACGCCTTGAAAATTTTGCTTGATGTCCATGGCGATTTTGGACGTCGTGCTGCTAATTTCAATCCTCCTCTCGTTCGTCCTTCGTCATCCAAATTGGCATGATACATAGCAGGCACCCGGGCAATTTTCTGTCCGTTTATTCATCGTGCTACTCTCTTTATGCTTATCCGCTATCTTAATAATTTAGAAACGAAGACAGTGGTACTAGAGATGGCATCTTTTGCTTTGTGGATTTATTTGTGACGCTTTATATATTAGTACAACCTGTAGATGATGATGATCATAAACCAAATCCGATCGCCAACGCTCCTTGATCTGATCTAAACTTGTGCTTGTTAGCAATGCCTTTGCGCGAAATTCAGTACGCCTGTGACGATGCAGCCATATTGCTGAGGAACAACAGGGAACGCTTCCTCGTGTTCTTCTCTTCGAAACTACCAGAAAATAATTTGCTGTGGTGCCCTGTGGGTTGACAGTTGGCATGATGACCTTTCTATGGTTTCTGAAGTGAATGTGGATAGGATTGTCGTGCCGTGGATGGCTTGATCAGAAACACATTTGGCCCTAAGGAAGGGCCGTCTGCCGTCTTGGTCTACGTTGGACAGCGCACCGAGTAGGTGTTGGCCCACTTGGTATTGAGCTTCGGGCGGCACTACTAATGGTGATTCAACAGATGGAAGACGCCTGAGAATGTTTTCCGCAAAGAGCCCTGGAACGTTGGCGCTGTCCCGACTATCATCAAGGTGGATGAAGTAAGTCGCTCATGAGTTATGTCTCTGCAGTAACCCACACCAACAACTCACCCTATAGGTTGGAAAGGAAATTGGGCGCCTGGTTGACGGAGAGAACTCGATATCCGCCGAGTTGCTCTCGTTCATTCAGTAGCCTGTCCGCCACGCGGCGACAGTATTTTTCCATTCTATCCTGTATATCACCGCATCCGTTACGGAACAGAGGCGCTTCCGTTGGTTGGAATGGCACGCACTCCAAATTTCTGATGGAGGCCAGCGGAAACGAATAACAATTTTTGGCGCCGGCGTGCTGCCAGTGGCCACAGTCCACTGGAGTCCGTTCGCCTAAATGCCGTACGTTGATCTCCTTCACTGAACAACCAGGCGTTACGAGTATTGGATACTCTTCATTCCCGACACCCACGGGATTTCGAACATGCCACATATGATCCAGGCAACGCTGCGCGTGGAACCGAGTCCATCGCCATTGTTCAAAGTTGGGCATTGGGATCCATCCTGATATGCTGTGGTTCTAATGGCTCCTTCGAGTATTTTGTGGCGAAGCTTGCCGATGCCCATCATCCGTACCGTCCGTTCTACTTGGTGTTTAAATGCTCATTTCCACAGCAATCACAGCAAGAAACGATGCTAGGCCTTCAGTATAAAAGTGGGTGTAAAATCCAAAAATCTCCTCAGTTTTCTTCGCCAGCTCCCAACTCAGCCCAACTTTCAGTATGCCTGGTCTTAAATACCCCTCATCCGAATTCCGCGTTCTCGAGCATTACTCTGCTCAAGCCTTTCTCGCCGTCAGCTATCCAACGCTACGCAAGCATGAGCGTTCTTCTAATATCATCCTCGCTCACGCCCTCAAGAAGATTGATACGGAAGCTGTCTTGACGGGTTGCCAATTCATCACGCAGTCTGAAGTGGCGCTTGATGCACCGTCGAATGCCGAACCAAGCGATGCGTTATGGTTGACCGTTTGGTCAACGTCTCCACAAGGCACCGCAGAACTAGAGATTGCGTTAGCTTGTCATCGGGCGGGGAAAGATGAATTGCCCGTCTTTCTATGGGCGGCGCAACCTAGAATGCTATCTTCGTCACAGTGGTTGGCGCCTCGTGTCTCGGCCCTCGCCGACCGCTTGCTATCATGCGTTCCTCCGACACGGGTCTTCTCTGTGTTTGGCATGACCGCCCTCGTGAAAGCTTTTAGCAAGCACTGGACACACCTGACTGGCTTCCAGGTGGAACCCCAACCATTCTACAGTGCATACTTCACCTACTGCACCAAGGAAACAATCACTGGTTCACCCAAGGTTGATCTGCCTCATGGACACCTCATCCGACACGGAACAATGTCGGATCTCGAGGATATCGCCAGACTTGGCAAGGGTTTCGCAGATGATTCGGTATGTAGCGATCGTACGGCTTGACGGACCCATGCTCACGTGATACTCCTTAGATATACTTCCCGCTCGACATCGAACCCGCTCGTGCGGAAGCCGTTGAGCTGATATCAAAAGGTCAGATATGGCTGTACGAGGTATCGGGCGCAATCGCGGCCATTTGTGCTGTCACGCGGTCGTCGATGAGGGTCTCAGCGATCACTAAAGTGTATACTTGCCCGAATTGGAGACGTCGCGGCTTCGCTGAGCATCTGGTTCGGAGTGTCACTCGGCAGTAAGCAGATCCCATCTCATCTGTGTATGCTTGCTCCTGATATACGCGAACAGACTCCTGGACTGTGGCAAAGAAAGCGTTGTCTTGTACGTCGGCCACGAAAACAGCGCTCGTCGCGTTTATCATCGTGTTGGATATGTCGGACTTTCTGGCAAGTCTGAGGAACGGCCCGAGGACGTGGAGGATGCCCTGGAACTCGGGTTCATTGGCACGAACCGCGGGCACTGGTGACCGTTTTGGCTAAAGTAACTTCTTACCTTAAAGCGCTTTTCATCACACAATGTTACATTTACGCACGTAGACACTTCAACGTATGACTCATTTTGTTTTCTAGTTACATAGTAGATTAGTATGCACATGGTTTAGATTCCATAAGCCTACAGACGTTTGGCAATGTATGTTGATAATCATATGTATTACAGCTTCGGTCTAGATAACACGAGTGAAGTCGCCAGATTTACCACCACTTTTATGGGACACGACAATGTTGCCTATCACCATCTCCTTGCCGGCGACAGCCTTGAGCATGTCCCAGACCGTCAGTAAGCCGACTGATACAGCAGTCAAAGCCTCCATCTCAACTCCAGTTTTGCCTTCACAAGCAACTGTAGCTGTGCATCGAATCCTGTGTGTCAATGCATGGGAGCCATGACGTTGACTCTCGTCAACATCCACCACTTCGGGGGTCAGCGTAGCAGAGATGTGTGACAGTTGCAGAGGATGGCACAGGGGAATCAAGTCCGATGTTCGTTTGCATCCCATTATCGCTGCGAGCTGCGCCACGGTGAGGGCATCGCCTTTACTGGTGGCTTTGGTTCGTTGTTTGTCCACTGACGGATCGTTTTCTGAATCGGATGGGGTCCCGGTGACAAGCTCATAAGCAATTCTGGGGATGTATACGTAACCTGTTGCTATAGCGGTGCGCTTCGTCGAACCTTTGTCGCCAACATTAACCATGGATGGGCGACCAGCAGAGTTTAGGTGAGTCAGCCTGGGGGTGGGATTGGTTAAGTGGCTCTGCCAGCGTCGCTCAATCCGAGTCACCACGCGGGAACCAGCCACAGCAGGGACTAGATTCCTGAGCTGGAGGCTCGAAGTAGGGTGTATCAATGATTGCTGGGATCCTGTATCGATACAAGCATTAATCAGGAAGAATGCTTCCAGCTACATCCCTACGTGTTTCAAGAGGAAAGTAGCTAACCTCCTATCAAAATCATTGGTCGATTCGTCAGAACATTAATGTCTTCCATCCCTGCATGTTTCTCTTTCTTTCCAAGAACAGCAGATCCGATAATCTGGAGAAGATCTTCATCTGTTGCACCGCTTCGAACTGCGTCGCGAAGCGAGATTTCCTTGGCGTCAAACAAACAAACCTGACGATGAAACAGAGTGAGGATAAGCGTGTTATCACAGTATAAAGATATTCTTGCCTTTATTTGACCATCGGCAGTTAGTCGCAAACGATTGCAAGATGAACAAAAGTGGTCAGACATACTGCTAATGAAGCCAATGCCGCCGGTGTGCCCTGGTATGTGCCAGGAACGAGCGGTATCATTGAGCTCATCAGATGCCCGTGTGATCATTGGGTGTCGGTGCTTGATTATGTCCAACAATTCGGTGGATGGTACCATCTTAGCTTTATCCCATTTGTTACCTTCAAGATTGGAGATACCAGCTCAATGGGAGAACGAAGGACAAGAGAGACAGTTACCTGTGAAAGGCATGAATTCGATGAAGCGTACGGAAAGTTTTTTGTGCCTTGTCAGATCGACAAAGTCGGGGACCTCGGAATCATTGAGTCCTTTGACGACGACGACGTTTAGCTTGACCGATTGCAAGCCAGGGCAAGATAAAGCGACATCCAAGGCACGCAAGACGGCACCATGGCCGGGGCGACGTGTCATGATTTCAAACTTGAATGGGTCTAGCGTATCGAGGCTGGATTACTGGGTCTGATATTTAGAGGTTCGGAGGACAGGCGAGGAGACAAACCTCAGGTTGAGGTGAGTGAGACCTTTGCGGACTAGATCGGGCAACTGACGATGGAGAGAAAGTCCGTTGCTGGTCATTGCGATTGAATCGAGACCAAGCGGACGGAGTTGGTTGAGGCGTGCTGGGGTCAATGTCGGATGTCGGTCGGCGCACGACAGCGGAGGGGCTTACTTATGATGTTGTCGAGACCCTTTCTGACCGTCGGCTCTCCACCGGTGAGACGGATCTTTCGGACGCCATGTTTGACGAAAAGGGATGCAAGACGGACGACTTCATCGTCCGTGAGAATGTGTTCTCGGGGAGAGAGCTGCACGCCGTCACTCGGCATGCAGTAGAAGCCTGACGAGTGGGTGAAAGGGTGCTCGGCGGGACAAACAGGACATACATCTGAGATTGCACCGTTCGGTGAGCGAGATGCGAAGGTAGTCGTGTCTGCGATGGAAGGCATCGACGAGGGCGGGCGAGAGCGGTCTCTGGGCGTCGATGTGTGCAATTCTGTCCTGATCTGGGTGTCGGTGGGGACGTTGGGGGCAGAGAAGGAGGACGTTACCTGTGCCCGTGCGCGAAGGCTGGATGCGAGGATGCGATTCATGCTGGCCGGAGTCCATCATGACTGCGTCCGTGGGATCGCATGAATGCCGTGACACATTCCGTGACACATCTCGGGACGCGTCACGTCGATAGTGCTTACACTGACGCGTCCATCTGCTCCTGCACCATGGCAAGTATCGTCGCCCCATCCGTCCCCCGCGTCTCACATCCACACAGTCTATAATGGAATATAACGGTGGCTCCGTCATAGCCATGGCCGGCAAGGATTGTGTCGCCATCGCATCCGACCTCCGCTTGGGCACCCAAGCATTGGGCATTTCAGCCAATTTCCAAAGGGTATTGTTCATCCTTTTGCTCTCTCCGCCACTCACCCTTCTCTAGATCTACCCCGTGACGGATAGATTGTATGTCGGTCTCTCCGGTCTGGGTACCGACGTCACCACGTTGTATGTCGCATGTCTGCCCGCAATCATCCCATCTTAGCCATCCTAGACACGAGCGCCTCCGGTATCGCGTCAACATGTACTCCATCAAAGAGGAACGAGAGATCCAACCCGAGACGTTTACCCATATGGTCTCTTCCACCCTATATGAGCACCGTTTTGGACCATACTTTATCGAGCCCGTCGTCGCCGGTCTCTCAAAATCCCCCACCGGCGCATATAGGCCATTCATCGCTGCAACGGATCTCATAGGTTGCATAAATTTTGCAAAAGATTTTGTCGTTGCTGGGGTCGCCAGCTCAAAGCTGTTCGGTGTTGCAGAGGGCCTTTGGGAACCTGACTTGGGACCAGAGGATCTCTTCGAAACCATTTCGCAGACCTTGCTAAACGCAGTCGACCGAGATGCGTTTTCTGGCTGGGGTGCAATCGTACATGTCATGTGGGTAGTTCCTTTCATCAAATTATCTCCTGCCTGACCCTCCATTCAGAACCAAAGACCAAGTCATAACCCGCACACTCAAGGCCAGAATGGATTGAGTCAATTTTGTATTACGTTTGTTGTACACACTTCATTCTCCTCTGATAATCAATAGTGGGATAAATGATGTCACTATCTCCGGAAGGCTTAGTACCAGTGCGATCAGGCCCCAATCATGCTCGCAGTACTTTGGAATCAACCTCAGCGGAATGGCACCGTTGAGGACGACAGATGCCAACCCGCGACTTCCGACGCTCACTTTTCCTCCCATTATTGTAGGTTTGCCTTATGAGAGGGTCTGGTCACTTCAAACACCAATCTTCGCGGAATTCGTGTTGGCCTGCCGACGCCGCACCATCTGCGATTTAGCAATGTCACTACTATTGTCCTCAACCCGTTTCGGGCAGAGAATGTGATCGGTATCGTACCTTCGTGCTGTTGCTACTCAGTGTGAACAGAACGCAACCGAAATTTTCATCTCTCGAGATATCGGACCTCTAATAGGACACTACCTGGACAAAATTGCAGCACATTGGCTCTCCCTAGATGTGATGTTCTGAATCTCTGTCTGTCTGCGTTCTGTGAAGACGGATGATGACATGTGAACCGCGTACTACTCACCGTCGGTATAATTTACGAGATGTAGTGCAGTATATTCCCATCGGCAACACAGGACAGGGGATGTTGTTGATGCATCCTTCCTCGTTTCCCAGCAAGAGTCTATGCGCCAAAGCGGTAGAGGATATTGTCATCGGGTGTTGCTTTCCAGCAGTTGAAGGCTCGCGTTCAGAGTCGTCCGTACAGTGTTTAAGCGGACGTTCCCGGTGCTCCAAAAACGAGCAGATCCCTCGTAGATCCAACTATACCATGATTCCATAATATGTAGCGCCGAGGTGCAATTTGAACGGATGAGATAGTGAGAATGGAGTCGGCTTTTATTGGTAACTCCGCTGCTTCACACCGCCTTACGCCCCATCATCCGTTTCATTCCACAACCTGTCCTCTCCTGCATACTACAGGTTCAATGATGCTCCAACTCGCGGCAAGGAGTGTATTCAAACCTAACCCTGCGTGTCGAGGAGCACAACGCTCTATTTCAGTCCAGGTAGCGCACATACACTTTTGAGGCTGTCATACTAACAACACGCGGCAGACATTGCTCCATGGATCCCCAGATGCTCGAAAGGCGGGCGAAATTGAAGTACAACAACACTCCAGACTTGTTGCGAGAGGTAAATATGTCCACGGGTTTGAAGGTACGGGCTCATTGGTGCGCTCTAATCCAATGGATCTGATGGTCGAATAGTCCATCGAGTGAAACCCGATTCAATTGACGAGTACAAGGCAGCTGCGTGCGTCGCTGTCTAGTGGAAGACGACGTGAATTTATGTTTGTTCGTAGCGAAAGGTATTACGCCGGGATCAAGGATGACCCACGATTGCACGTCAAACTGACAGGTAGCTGGGAGACGTTGGTCGGTAACCAAGACACGTTTGGTAAGTGTATTCCGTCACGCTATAAAGCTACCTTATTCATTACACTGCGAACCGCAGTTCATATCCTGGAGTATGAGAACTATGCCGGTTATGACAAGACAGAACAACTCATTAGAAATTCAGAGGTAGTATCCCATGACTACATTCTACAACTGCATGGCGCTTACCCTCTTCAGCACGCTAAATATTACAAGGCTCTTCTTCCCTACGTTACCTCCCGTTCTGCCCAGCTTGCTCAAGAATTCGCGTTCTTCCCTACCGCGCCACCACATGCTCAAGGTGGGATTTTCGAACTGCGGAGTTACCAATTGAAACCTGGTACCCTTTTGGAATGGGAACATACATGGTTTGCCCCGATGCCCTGTTGTGCATCATGTACCTGATTGATCGGTGCTGCCAGGCGGAGAGGTATTGAAGCCCGTCGGAAATTCGTTGCACCGATTGGTGCTTGGTTCTCGCAAATTGGAAGGCTCCACCAAGTTCACCACATGTGGCAATACCCGTTAGTGGGAGTCTCGCCTTGGGTGGAAAATAGTACTGACAACTGTATCAGAAGCCTCGAAGCAAGGAAGGAGATGAGGGAGAAGGCCTGGCAGATTGATGGATGGGCAGAGACAGTGTCCAAGGTACCTTTTTCATTGGATGCGTGAGCTGAAAGGCTGATGATGCTGTAGACTGCTCAGCTTGCGAAAGTTATGGACTCGTTTATATTACTTCCACTCCAATACAGTCCTCTCAAGTAGGGATTGATCCACTGCCCACTCCGTTCCGCTATTTCATGTTTGGTGCGGATGAGTGCCAGCATTGCTTGTACGCATAGACAGGCGTTTATTAGTGTATCGAGGGTTGTACTAGGCTCGGTATGTGCTCTGAGCCTCGTGTATAAATTATTGCATGCCTGGCTTAAGAAGAGGGTGTGCAGTGTCAGGGGCTAAATCACCTATTTTGTGGCCGTGCGAATGTCCTACCATGATCGAAGTTTTACTCATTGTCCGGCGGTGTGACTCCGATGTTCAGCGCTTTACTTGCTTCTGTCCTTCCACAATGTCGACAACCCGCTGGAACGAATCTGACCACTCCGAAGAAGAATTGAATCAGGATTCCCTGTCCGGCCGCAAACGAAGTAGCAGGGGTGAATACAGTCACATTGCCCCGCTTTTGCCTACTGAATTGCCTGATTACTAGCCTGCGATCAGTGTAGAAAGACCAAGAGCAAGTGCGAGCCTTCCGCCACTCCTGGAACCTGCAAGGGCTGTGCCCTTGGAGGCAATGGTATCTCCGCCTTCACCCTGTTATCGTTAACGTCCTGACGATCTCCCTTTTCTTAGCCTGTACCTTCCTAGGTAAGCTTTTGTTGAGGCGTAGAGAGACATAGACGGAGCATCATAGGCCCCAGCTATAAGCGCGGTCCTCCAAAAGGATACATTCAGGCCATTGAACAGAGATGGCACCAAGTCGAGTCGTTGCTCGGGGCACTCCTTGCTTGCCCAGACCGTCGCGTACAAGAATTATTAGCTGAAATTCGGCAAGATGAACTAGCTAGGGATATTTTAAACAGAGTGGATACCGGTCCATTCGTACGCTCTTGCCTTCTGTTGCAACGGCGTCGCAACTGACGCAAACGTCAGGGTCCTTCCGGACGTCTCTCTCAGCCTGCGGGTGCTACCAAAGAGGACTTCTTCGCCTGTATCTTCCGAAGCAACAAGACCACTCGTGATGCCGCCCGATCTAGGCGTCAGTCACGCATTTCACGAGAGATCGTTTCTTCTTCGAGAGGTGACTGGCTTTCTCTACCAATCGAAACAAAAATTTTATGAACGCGTACCAAGAAAACGCCTTGTCAAACATGCCAACTGCAGAATGGCAAGACCGCTTGGCCGCTCGCTTGTCTAGGAATATGCCGGACGATCCTTACAGTACCAGCACTCGGCGCTCTTTATCTCGTGCATCTAGCGAAGCTCATTTGCCACAACGCCGTCGACTCGATGAATCAGGTTCGAGCGCGAGCCCAAGCTACCCGAATTGGAATGAGATGTACACTATGGACGCTGCATCGGGTGATTCGATAATTTTGATACTATCGGAACCTATTCAACTTAATGTCGAATGTTCCAGGTTCAGAGGAGACCGATGAATGTGCGACAGCATTCGGAGAACTGTCGTTGGACGAGAATCAGCAGGTAGGCTGTGCTTAGATTAACGTTCGGATTTGCTCACCAAATTCAGGTCCGATATCATAGCAAAGCCTGCGGTCTCCACCTCCTCATTCGAAACGATCGCGTAGATAGTCGTGTTGACGGAGGAGTCTGGTTGCATCTTTTTCTCTTGTTGTTATTACAACGGTATACTGACCTCCCAATTTATACAGGAGGCTGCCCATGGCGCGCTTCTGGCCGTCCGCCAATGCAGATTTATCTACCACACGGCCAGAGGCCGAAATTCCTGTTACATTTCCTCCCATTGAGATGCAGGAACGACTGCTTGGCTTGTACTTCTCGTATGCTCATCCAATATTTCCTGTCGTCCACAAGGGTCGTTTTTTGAGAGCATATAGTAAATGGTAAGGTTTGCTGCTGTGTTGCATTTTACTCTCATATTTTTCCATCGTGACAGGAAGCAAAAGTTTGTTGATGTCACATTCTTGCTTGATTTAATTAATTCTTACTCTCCAGCAGTCCCCTTCCAAGTCCACCAGACCCGAACGATAATTCAGCTGCCCCAGAACCGACACAGACCGTCAGTAAACTACTGCTCCTGTCGATGTTTTCCGTTGCTGCTCGCTACCTCGATGAGAGGGCCTCGGAACCTACGGACAAAATGTGGGATGCCAGGTGTGAATACCTCGCCCAAGCAAGAACCGTCCTTGGTACTTCGCGATTGTATTCCTGGTCTTTTTTCCTGACATCATTCTTCTGGCTGTTAGGGCAAGTGTCGCACAGTTGTCGCGTATCGACCTGCCAGGCATTACTCCTCCTAGGCCATCGTGAATTTGGAATTGGTATGATCTTTTTGAGTCGTCAGTTCCTTGTACTGACCCAGCTTTCAGGGTCCATGGAACAGGGTTGGTTGTATATCGGTGCGATGATATTGATCATGCGTTCGGATCGTATCTTAACACTCTTTGGCTTTCAAGGAATGGCCATTAGAATGGTTCGTCTCGCATGTCAATACCCAGTCTCATTCTGATAAGCAACAATATAGGCATATGACCTAGGTCTCAATCGCGCAGCAGATAATTGGCAGATCAATGGGAAGAAAATGTTCTCCGTTGAGGAAAATCAAGAGAGAAAGCAGTTATGGTGGGGCTGTTGCATCGCGGATATGTGGGTCCCTATCTAATATGATTGACTGCGCTCAACTCTTGATTTGTAGATATGGGTCCACCTACATGGGTTCGTACAAGCTTAATGTCCGCGTGTAGATAACTGACATTCCCCTGTCAGGGCGTCCAATATCCATCGACGAGAATAGTTTCGACACATTACTACCAGATGCGGAAGAGGTGAGTTGTGCAATCCCGCAGGGCCGGTGCTAACTAGCTGTACAGTATGAAGACGATTCGCGGTTGATACAGTTCGGTGTAATGTCGCCGCAGCCTTTGTCGACCGTCCTCGTCGTGCGGTGCCTCCGGGTTGCTTCGTCACTCTGTTAGTACTACCACACGATGAACATTCACACCATAACGAGGTTCATTTAGCGGTAATCATCGGGTCGATTGTGTCGTCGGCCTATCCAGTAAAGCCCTCGAAACACGGCTCCAGGCGGGCTGCCTTGAGTAGCTTGGAAGCTCGCCTTGACCAATGGTACCTTGACCTCCCCGAGGACCTAAGGTATGACTCTGCAAGCAAAAGAAATATACCACCACCTCCCGTGTTGTACATCCATGTTAAATACTGGTCCGCTGTATTACTTTTGCACAGAGCCTTGTGAGTAACATTCCTCATCAATGGAGGCCGCTGATGTATACCTGTACCATAGCTTGCCAAATTGGAAAGGGTACGTACGACCTTGATCCATCGCGTACCGTGTAAGGTTAGTCCCTTTAGTTCCGAGCCGATACTACAAAATCCACCCCCCGGTTCCAATACGACGTCACTAAAAGCCTTCGACCGGTGTCAAAGTGCTGCAACCTACGTTAGCACTATCGGTAAGTGGAGTGATTAGAATGCAGCAGTTCCAGCTAAATGTGATTCAGTGACAACGTATCACGACTGCTACAACCTTAAGCGTGCATCACCTTTTCTTTCGCCTTACATCTTCAGTGCAGGGTGAGTTATTTCGATCTATGTCGTTTCCACACCATCTTAACTTTGTCCAGTATCATGCATATTGTGACGCGTATGTCCCAGATTGTATGGACCCTGACATACACTTATCTTTGCCACAAGTGACGCTACGTCCATCAAACGTGCAGGCTTACATTGGGCTTCAGCAGTTGTCGACTGCGCTAAGAGAGATGCAAGTACGTACTTCTGTTTGGTATCCTCTAAACTTGACCTAACACATGTGCAGACGACTTGGCCCAGTGCAGGTAGAGCATGGGACTTACTTCATGGCGTAAAGGTCCAGGTAGACAGCAACCTTACGCCCATGTCTCAAGGCCCTGAGCGACAGAAAAGAGGTGCTGACGATGCGTTTGGGAAAGAGAAAAGCTCGGACTTCCTTCGAAGAGAGGCATTTGGAGATTCCGGCTCAAAGGAACAGATGACATCCACCACAGGGATCCAAGATATCAGCACTCGCATGATGGCGCACATGTTGGGACTAGACATCCCGGGCATCGAACCCTCGACATCATATTATCCTGGTTACGAATGGTGGCCTCGTGCCACGACTGTTGTGCAGGCTCCGAGCCCCTATCAACAGGCATCGATTGCACCAAGCTCTGGATCGCTGGTGAACGTGGATTATCCAGCTGTCCAGGGGGATCCTGGATGGAGGGTTCCATCAACGAGCTACACGTACGAATTCCCAAATGATTATCGGATGTAGAGTCTCTTGCTTCAGTGGTTTTTTGGTTCGGGCAACTTTTACTTGTTTTTCTATAATTATGGCTCGGCTACAAATAATTAGATTTGGACTAAGAGTGATTATATAATCTATTGGACCCACAATGACAAGGTGCGACATTGTGTACCATCCAGTTTCTATGAGGCCACCATCTCAATGCCACACAAGAATGTCCAGCATTCAAAATCTGTTGAATCCTGAAGAATGTCTATCTAGCCCTTGCGAGTCGGTCGGATTTACCTTTGTTCGCCTTTCTTTCGTTGATCACCTTTGTTCAGGCCACCACCACTGGCAGAACAAAAGTGGGAGGGGCCAATTTCGCCCGAATCCACATCGGACACAAGCGCAAACCTGACGGCTGAAAGCGGACCTCGCATTTCTGCAAAGACACAATACGATGATCATGAGCCACATCCAAATTGCCCAGACACTCTTGCCTGCCTCCCAGATACAGACGGGCGACCACAGCATACGCTTCCTGTGATTCTACGTTGTGCGATCTTAGGAAGCGCTAAGAAACGATTAACAATTAGAGACATCTATGCAGCTATGGAAGACAAATATGCCTACTTTCGAAGCGCTGGTCCAACGTGGAAGGTATGATAGTTACTCTCTCGGAATCCCTCAGCCCTGATGCTTTCCCTATAGCAATCCGTTCGCCACCATCTGTCTTTGAATAGACTATTTGAAAGACAGCCTCGCCCGGTCACTGACCCAGGGTTTGGCTCTTACTGGACAGTGAACCTTTCTGCCCCACCGGGCACGAAGCGACCACGCAAGCGTGGGCGAGCGACCAAGGGTGCATCCGGGCCCTCTTCTCAGAGTGGCTCAGTGCAGCCAAATCAACAAAAGAAGCGCGGAAGGCCACGCAAACCTGTGACACAGAGGGATACATCCGCCGAATCCAACACGTTTGCTAGCCCACCCCTCTTAGCTCGAGGAGGCATGTCTTCTATACGGACATACGAACATGATTCAGAAGAACATACCGATAAACACCATAGTCCACACGAATTGAACGGTTCAGAGGACGAATACGAAAGCGAAGAAGACATGGTCATACCGCGTAATCATAACCCGTCCGCGTCTGGCCTAGATGTTCTTGGAATTCATGAAGCTGCGTCACGTCTTTACAGTTCAGATAAAGGCCACCGGATGTACTCTACCGCTGATGAAAGTATCGTCGATCGGATGCAGATAGAAATGGCCGGACTGCGGCGACAAGCTGCCGATGCCATATCCGTGTCTTTGCGAATATCAGATCAACTCGCCGAAGCACAGGCTGAAGCTGCGCGAGCCAAAGCTGCACTGAGGGCGACGGAAAGTTTGCTGGAAGAAGAAGGAAGGAAGAGAAGAGAAGCCGAAAGGATTGCCAAGGAAGAAAGTCGGTTGAGAAGGGCTGTCGAGGCTGAGGCTCCCCTCCAGTTTCAAAATTAGCTGGCGTAGCGTTGATGGCCTTGGTAACCGGGGTGGTCGATCCGGTGACACATCTGGCTTTCTCGTTTTCTTCGGGTTCGCATTCGAATGCTGCGTTGAATAGTAAGCGTTCTCACTGGTCGCACTGTGGTTGACCGAGGATTTCACTAGGATAGACGACGCTATTTAATTTTTCCGTGTACCGCCGAGCCTCTCGAAAGTCGAATGCATTGGGAGTATATGTACAAAGTACAGTTTTTTAATGGCCTATTGGACCCCATTTCTAGTTGTATGGACCCGCAGGAGGATTTATTGGCCTGGGTAGTACATGTCCAAATTGGGTTGAACTTTTTCATACACGGTCATCTCGACCTTGAAGCCCGAAGTTTGAAGACTAGGCTAACCCAGTGTATCGTACAACTTTCATCGAAAATATCGGCAGCGCCACAATCTCGCCTCGTTGAACTGACATGGCCGGTGGCCAGAGGCCAAAAGCTAGGACTACGTACGGTCATCCACCATGCCAAGGCTGTCTGACGGCTAATTGGATGATGATAGCTACAAAAAATTGCGGACCATCGAACCGTTGCACACAACCGGTTCTATCGCGGTCACCCAGGATGGATCCAAGATTGTTACCTGTCTCGCAGAAGAAGCACTGTTGACAGAACCATCTAGCGGAAAATTGCTTTGTCGGTTCTCGTGTGTATGTCCTACGGGTGTATTTCTTGCCTCATGCTCACTTCATGTGCTCTAGGCATCCGAGTCCATCACGACGCTCTGCATATCATCTTCCGCAACCTATGTCGCGTTATTCACAACCCCTCCTTCGCTCAGACTGTACGAGATTCCAAAAGTCTGTTCTGGCCAAATCATACATGCCTCTCGAGTCATTTCCCATGCCCATGATGCACCAATACATGTTTGCACATTCGATCCGACGTCTGCATTCCTTGCTTCTGGCTCAGCCGACGGCACTGTCAAAGTCTGGGACGTTTCTGCGGGGCATGTTACGCACGTTTTCAAAGGGCACGGTGGTGTTGTCAGCGCTTTAAAATTCAATTTCCCCCGGGATCCATCGATTGCCACGTCGTCAAGGATTTTCCAACTCGTCACTGCTTCGGTCGATACTCGTATCCGCTTGTTCGACTTGATGGCAACGTCTAGAAACGACCAGGGAGCACTTCGACCAATCGCCGTTCTGGAAGGTCACGTTTCCGTTCCACGAAGTCTGGATGTTACTCCGGATGGAAAATGGCTCTTAAGTGGAGGAAGAGACTCTGTAGTCTTGCTTTGGGATATGTCTGCAAGTTCTCGTTCAACGGATGGAAGCACCGGCAAAAGAAAAGGGAAATCGACCGTCGTAGCGCCGACTCTTTCCAAGACCGTTCCAGTCATGGAAAGCGTTGAAGCTGTAGGGTTTGTACACCCTGAGCTAAACGATTTCACTGTCAAATCCCCAAGGCTTCAGTTCTTCACCGCAGGCTACAAGGGCGTCGTCCGGGTTTGGGATCTCGCGCAGGGCTCCGTTATTTACTCGTTGGCTACAGAGACCGAGACCGATAACATCGATCAGGAAGCGCAGAGGCAAATTATTGATGCCTTGTAAGTGACCACTCAGTCCCTCGGTCCCTTCTCATTGTTCTCGGAGGTCAGTTACCTCCCGACCGTAGATTCCATCGTTTCTGCACATGCAGACCAGAACATCTTCTTCTATTCCTTAATATCCCGACAAATAGTTCGCCATATGATTGGTTACAATGACGAGATTGTAGATGCCCTCTTTTTATCACCATCAAGCTCATCTCCACATCCGCCCAGCGACCCAAGGCCACGAGATACCCTGCTCGCGCTTGCTACCAACTCGTCGCTCATTCGCATTTATTCGATTTCTAATCTGGATGCGCAAGTTTTGGCTGGTCATTCCGAAATAGTGCTTTGCTTGGATCAAGGTTTGGGTGGCCGTATATTTGCAAGTGGGAGCAAGGACAAGTCAGCGAGGATATGGGCC